>KL265832.1:0-13507 GCA_000699545.1 Podiceps cristatus | reverse complement strand
GGTTGTTCAGCCTGGAGAAAAGGAGGGTGAGGGGAGACCTTATCACTCTCTACAACTGCCTGAAAGGAGGTTGTAGCGAGGTGGGTGTGGGTCTCTTCTCCCAAGTAACAGGCGAGAGGACAAGAAGAAATGGCCTCAAGTTGTGACAGGGGAGGTTTAAATTGGATATTAAGAAACATTTCTTCACTGAAAGGGCTGTCAGGCACTGGAACAGGCCGCCCAGGGAGGTGGTTGAGTCCCCATCCCTGGAGGTATTTAAGATGGGTAGATGAGGTGCTTAGGGACATGGTACAGTAGTGGTCAGGCACAGTTGGGCTTAATGATCTTAAAGGTCCTTTCCAACCAAGGGATTCTATGAAGCCAAGTCTAGCTGTACTCTCCACTTATTTTTGTAAGCTTTGTCTTCACTGCTGAATGAAGAAAGGTTTTGTAGGTTTCTCAATGGTGTCTTCCACTCTTCAGATCTTTAGAGGTGAAGGAGCAGTATGGAGGCAGGGGAAAGCAAAACTAGTTAAGAGGAGAAAAAGTAAATGTAGATTAGTCATGTGGGGTTTATGCTTACTGTGAAAGGAATGAAATATTTCACCCCAGTCCTGACTGGGTTCAGGCAAATCACTGAGTTACCACAGCTGGAAGAGTTATTACACATTAGCTGAGGTGTAGAAAGTATTCAACTGATGTGGTAGCTTAGGGCAAACCCAAGGTGAGACAAATTTGTGTAAGCATCTTTCTCTGAGGTTTATGCTAAGGATTTTACCTCACATTTGTGTCAAGCATGCTCAGCTGACATCATTGCGTCCTGGTAATCAGAGAGAAGGACTGGTGGATTGGATTGATTGGATTCCGATTGGTGAAACACACTGTGGCTCATAGGCATGGTGTGAATAAAGGCCACCATGACAACCAGTCAGCAAGTTTTGAAATGAACACAAAGGGTGGGGTTTTTTATGCATGCTTTTTCATCCTGTATTTTAGCTAGCTCTAAGTATGAATCAAGTCCCACTGTAGCAGTGGTGAGTAGTACAGATTCAGGCACCAATTGCGTTTCTTCTGTGTGTTTGTAGCCTGTCTTGCTTGACTACAGGTCCTAGCTTGAGCCCTAGCAGCTGTAGAAGGCAAAGGGTTGCGCATGAGGCATCTTGACCAGCTCCCAGCTGGCTGCTGCTGTTCTCCCATCCCCCTCCAAATTACCAGGGTTACTGCCAGGCTCAGATTTGCTCAGGGTTACGTCTGCAAGCGTCACCTCTGCAACTGTAATACAGATAAGAATTTACCAACGATCTTGAGAGACATTCCCTGGCCTGAAGTTCTCAGAGGCATGTGACAGCAGGATCCAGGATTGTGCTACCAGCGAGACAAACACACACAGTCACGTCCAAGCGGTTGTGTTGCCTTGTCAGACCTGGCAAACTGATGATACCGTTCAAATAGTCTGTCTTTCTGGACTCTTCAGAGAGCTTCTGTCTGGGAAGTGTTTTATGCAGAGACTTTCTAAATGTTTCTCTGCTCTCTGCTGAGGTTGTCCTTTGCAGATGCAAGGGAAGGAGGAAGCCAGTGTCCCCAAAAGGCAGGTCATGGACAAAATGGGAGCTGCCTGGTCAAACTGAAAAAAACAAAACTAGACTTAACTTTAGATATGCTACATTTTCCCTAGTAAATGTGAGAGTCTGTTTTATAATCAGTGCATCCCTCTCTGGAGGATGGTCTGATGGCTGCCATTTAAGTGAACTACTGCTGGCTGTGGACTGTCATGGGGCTGCATGCAGAGGGGCAGAAGCTTGAGAAGCTTAAGGGCAGAAACTCTGCCTCTTCTGTGCTTGGGCTCCTTTCAAAGAGTTTCTGCTAGCTGACATACTGTTTTCTTCTGGTCTGTAACTACTGGGAGAAGGGAAAGAACTGAAGAAGGTTAAAAGGTATCCCCCTCATCATACCAAAAAGGGGATTGTGAAGGATAGCCTGAATGGAGCGTCAGCTCTGGCACACTCCCCCCTTGCTGGGGCTGGATGAACAAGGGACCCATGGGCAACAGGGGAAGGGAGACTGAGGGCATAAAATCACGTATTCACAATGATAAAGTCATGCTGAAATACTTGGTCATCTGAATGCAGGTAGAAGAGGCACTGGCCGTGAAAAATCTGAGAAAGGGAGTAGGTTTGGCATTGTGGTCTTGCTGGCTGCGTGCTGCTGGGGCTCTGTGGTAGCTTTGTGGCTAAGGAAACCCCCGGGAGTCCTTGGATCCGAATGTGGTAGGCTCCAAGGACTCCTTTTACGCCAGGCTGTGGGGCCTTAATCTGTTTTTGCACAGGATTGTTCTTGTTCTCCTGGCTGGTGATGCCATTCCTAAAGTAATTCAAATAAATGAATACAGTATGTTTGGTGAGTATATTACTGTAATTAAGATTCCCAGTTGGGTTTCTCATTTAAGCAGCAGGACGGTTGAGAAAATTAAATTAAGAATCGGGAACTCCTCTGTCCTAACCCTGGTCTGCAGAGTGATTCATGACACAAGTGGGACCTGTTCACTCAGACCAACTTTTCCAGACTTGGGTGCCTAAAGATAGGCACTTGGACTTGTATTCAGGCTCTCACATGAATGTTGTTTACTTTGCAGAGGTGCAGCTCCCTGAGAAGGGAGGGAGTTTACAGGCATTTGGCCTCTCTGGAAAAGGAGCCAAGCTTTAGGCACCCAAGCAGAAAAGAATAACTTTATCCTTTGGGGGGCACAGTTCACTTTGCTATATCACTGCAGAAGAGTGATGCTGAGCTGCTTCTAGCATTGGAGCAACATTTTGGAAGTAATAAATTTTGGAAATAACACACAGAATCACACAGAAGGGCAGGGGTTGGAAGGGACCTCTGGATCCACCCCCTGCCAGAGCAGGGTCACCCAGAGCAGGCTGCACGGGAACGCATCCAGGTGGGTTTGAGCATCTCCAGAGCAGGAGACCCCACACCTCTCTGGGCAGCCGGTGCTAGGGCTCTGCCACCCTCATGGGAAAGTTTTTCCTTATGTTCAGACGGAGCTTCCCATGTTCCAGCTTGTGCCCATTGCCCCTTGTCCTGTCGCTGGGCACCATGGAAAAGAGTCTGGCCCCATCCTCTTGGCACTCACCCTTGAGATATTTAGTATTTTGGCGCCTATGTGCTTGATGGCAGCATTCACAGGAGAGAGAACATACATTTATGATGGGGAAATAATGGAGAAGGGGATGAAAGCAGAAAAAACATAATTTTGACTTTCCTGACTTAATTGTATGTTTAAATCTCAGCTTCAATAAGGGTCTAAATCTCCATCAATTAATAAAGCTTTTTCCTTTTTCTTTTTCTCATGCAATATGGGAAATAATGACGAGGCAAGTGCGATTTATTAGGGGGAAAAATCCACCATCAGGATTTGCTGAATTGAGCAATTGAGTGGCATTCCTTTGGAGTGGTTTTACAGTGTCACTTGAACCCCCTGGTTAAGCAGTCTCTAGGTAACTAGAGGCAGGTCTGTTTTCCATAATATATTGACTCAGCCTGGAACTAAAAACATACAGACATAAAAATCCCCAAACCTTGCTATATCCATTGCTGGCAAAAGTAATAGAGTCTGTTTAAAACCTTGTGCTTTTTATCCATGTCGAGTGACTTTTAAATGGCTTGATACATAAAGAAAAGGGAGATTTGCTTGGCAAGTTGTCCCGAACCATCGTTACTTCTTGATATAAGGCATTTGCAAGAGAAAATGTATGCTCTGCTAGAAGTGCAGATTTCAGAACAAGATGCAAATTTTGTTTGGCTCTGGGACAGAGCTTTGGGGGAAGCGGGCAATGAGGGAAGAGCAGTACTAATGAACATAAAGCCTTACGTGGAGGGAAGAGAAAGAGGGTGGGAGGGTGATGAAAGTGGGTACATCTTGGGGAACATGAGGGTAGTGTCAGGGGAGAGAGCGACAGAGTTGGCGGAGGGTGCAAGAGGTGTTTATCAAGGAGCAGAATTTGGTGCTCAGTTTGGTGAAGCTGCTGTGAAGGGCTGGAGGGAAGTCAGAGATGGCAGCAAGGCACGGAGGAAGCCCAGCTAGAAACAAACTGACAACTTTTCCTCAAAACAGTGCCAGATGCTTCTGGCAGTCTTGCTGGTTCATGAGTGTTGGAGTTCATGACACTATTTGCAGCGTCTGTATTATTCCTTGGATGCAGCTTTGAGGAGGAAAATGCTGCCAGTCTGAATGTTTATCCTAGACTGGTTGTAGGAGACTGAATAAGGGGGAGTTTTTACCACCTTTTGCCACAACAGCCAGGATGGGAAAGTTACAGAGAGAAGACTCCCTTGATAAAAATGAATTTTGGACTCTCTTAGAGATGCAAAAGGCAGAGGCTGTGTATGTGCAGTAGTTAAAAGCGAAAGGGAAATGCAAGCATGTTTTTACTTCTAATTCAGTCACTTCACACTGTAGGCAGGTTGACTAAATGTTGGATAGCTGCATTTCCAACAAGGAGGGAGCTGACACTGTATCTGTTGTACCATCTGTTTACCAGTTACCAGTGTACTGGGGAGAAGCTTCAGCGAGGAACGGGAAAGCTTCCAGAGTTCGCAGTTGTGTTTAACTGCTTGAATGCCAGCAACGTGAAGTCAATGTATTGGCAAGCCTCCAGTGTTTGGAGCTAACGCTACCGTGTGTCATTTCAGCTAGCACAGCTTCTCAGGTTGGCTGCTTCTCCTTGCACGCTGCCGGTGGCGCGGAGGAAGCCTGCCCTCTCCTAGCCAGGCTGCAGCGGGGGGGGACGCTTGCCCTTACCCATCTTTTAACTGTTCTGTGCCCAGGGAGGAGGGAAGAACCTACCTCAACCCTGCCAACAGTGCTACCAGAATAAAAGCTGGGGAAGAAAATTATTTTGCTATAGCTGTATTGGTTATTTCCCCTGTACAGACAGAGCTGTGGTCTGCAGGGTGCCTTGCTGCTGTAGCGGTGCTGCAATTGTGGTTCAGTTCATTAATGAACTACTGCTGTGAAATTACCAAATACACGGTAACTAAAAGCTCAAAAGAAACTCGTGGCAGCAGTTCAGCCGATCATCCTGTTTCCCCTGGTCTGCAGTTTCACTTTCAGATTGCGACAAGCAAGGAAGTTCCCAGTATGCTCCTGAAATAATGTTTTAGACTTTCCCCTCTCAGCTTTTTCCACTCCAAAGCTGACAAAACCTGGTGGCTGCAAATAGGCTTGAGTGAAAGCTGCAGGCCTTCTCTAGCCCTCAAGATTAGAGGTTTCTGTTTCAAAGCTTCAGTGCAGAAGTAGGTACAGAGCATGAATTTTCTAAGTGAAAATTGTGGCTCCGTAGGAGGAATAGCAGAATTAGCTTCAAGCTGATAAGGATTTTGAGCCCAGGAAGATGACACTGAATACCTTTGCTTTCTGAATACTTAATTTACTTATTAAGTCAGTGCAGCTCAATTATTTTTTCTTCTGTCTCCAAGTGTCAAAACTTGGGCAAGCTGTCACATATTAAGTCAGTGCAGCTCAATTATTTTTTCTTCTGTCTCCAAGTGTCAAAGCTTGGGCAAGCTGTCACGGTTAAACTTACAGGAAACAATTTTGATCTCTTGCAGAACTTTTTAGATACGGAAAATCCTTATCAATTTCAGTTGTAGTTAGTTTTGCTTTCTTTGAAAGGCATCTTTGTCAGGCTTGAGGCTATGTGCCTTTCACTTCCCTCTAGCCTAAATTTCCTGAATGTTCATTTACCCTGTCCTATAAATGTAGCTCCACCCTACAGATCAACTCTGCTGATCCAACAGGTCCAGCTAATTTCAGACACCTCCAGTTCATCCTCTTACGCATAATGGGACCCGCAGTGAAGAGGACCTGTCTGTCCTGCAGTGTCTGAGGCAGACATGAGCTTGTTCTGCTTGCTTATATGTGGCGGTTAGTGAGCCACTGAGCCCCGGTTAATAGACCAGTCTGAGAGGCAGAGCATATGGGTTTTTTGCCTGGTGTTAGAGTAACAGAGCCAAGCGTCTTCTAGTGAGCTCAGCACCAGGCAAAGTGAATCGATGGCTGTCTGTAGAATAAATTGAACTTCAAGTGATGGCTGCACCGCATCATTTGTTTTAATATTTGAAATAATGCACTGAGACCAGACATTTTAAGACAAAGTATATGTGAAGAGCTGTTCCTGAGGCTCTGATGTTCTAGGAAGATGATAACCTAAGCAGGCTTACATGCCCTGTTGTCTTTGCTTCTTTTCCTTGAGCAGCTATAACTCTTCTTCCCCCTGAGAGAGGCCCTTTTAAATCACTGGAGCTCTTTGATCTCAGATGCACACGGTTGTCTTCTGGCACTGTCTTAACAACTCTCAAATGTTTGCAGAGAAGAGGGTTTTTTTAATGCCAGTCTGTTTCCTTCTTGCTTGTCCTTCCTGAAAGTGCTAGTAAACTAGTATCCATCAAGTAAAAACCCCCAGGACAAGGTTTTTATGCTTCCTGGTCGTCACAAAAAACCCACTCTTCTTTCAGGTGAGCATTAAACAAAGCACGACATTCACACAGGAGAGCTCCTGCTCCTTCCTGACAGTTTCCCTAAGAGAGGGTAGTATTTACTGGACTTTGAGGTCCTTGCCTAGAAGCAGTAGTCCAGAGCTTATGGTGCTTCTCCTGCTCCCAAGGCATTTTGATGGTCATGCTCTGCTTCAGTATGGAGTTTATATAGCCAGCCCCTCTGTATCAGTGAGCAAGATGGCCTTTTTCTCCCCCGCCCTGAAAGACACGAAAGAAAAACCTGACTACAATCCTTATCTCCCCCGCCCTGAAAGACACGAAAGAAAAACAAAAGAAAAACCTGACTACAATCCTTACTGAGAGACAGTTTGCTCTGTGATATACAGCAGTTCTGCAGGGCATGTGGGCTTTGAATGCATCTTCCATCAGCTTAAGCTGTTTCTTTCCCCATCAAGGAGCACCTGAGTAGTTGGGCTCTGAGATGGAGGCCTTTGCGTTTGCCAGCCTGGAAAGCCTGCAACCTTTGCAAGCTCTTGGCTTTCGTTCCTGGCCTACCCTGCAATAACCAAAGACTGTGTGCGTGCGCGAAGAGGTGTATGATTGCTCCAGCACCTGGAATTGCCACATCGTCCCCCTTGCCGCCCAGCCCCTGGAGCGTGAGAGTTGAGAACTCAACCAACAGAAAAGCAGATTATAGTTGTAGCTGTGAAAAAAACCCCTTGTTTGGCTATGGTCAGATACATATGGCTTGCTGCTTGGTGTACATATTATGGAGGGGGCTGGTTTTCTTTTCTTCTCTGACATGCTTTTAAATCTAGACTTACATTTGCGTATACAAAAGAACTGGAGCCAGTTCCTCGGCAATAACCCACCTGTCCTCTCCATGAGTCTTCAGCTGACTGGAAAGGGAGTCTCTGTGCCTTTGTGGAGCTGCCATGGTAAATTAAGATGTATATATATACTCTTGCCATTTGGTGTTTTGCACGTTGGCAAAGCTGTAAAAATGGTCTTTAATGCCCACTCTCCATAGCTGGTTGCTTCTGCTCTGATCTTACTTATGCATGTGCTCTTACGCGAACGAAATGGCGGAAGAGGCTTCACCCTGGTATCACAGCCCTCTCCTGGTGCCAGGCACATCCCCAGGCTCCCCCTGCCCGTTCCCCTGCTCCCCAAACCTGCACGTCACCCTGGGGTGAGAGCAGTCCGAGTGCGATGTGCCCGCGCCGGCGCAAATGCAGGGGGCCTGGTCCTGTGGCAGCAGGAGGGCCGCGCGGCGGCAGTGCCCTCCCGCACCCCCTCTGCTGCCCTGACGTATTTTCTCCCTGGGGCCTCCGGACAGGGGTTTGGGGCCAGGTGAGAGCACCCACGGGGCGGCGGGTGCCGGGGCGGCGGAGGCAGCGGCTCTGGGTCTGACGCAAGCCCGGCCTTGCTCTCCTCCCCTCCCCCTGTCCGCGCTGCTTCGCCTCATTACGGTGGGGCGGTTTGATTCCCGAGCTTTCTCCTGGCTCGCCGCCGCTGAGCTGGGTGACTCAGAGCACAGGCTCTGTGAAGGCTTCGTTAGCGGAGATTAACGTCAGCACGCACTTCTTCTTTGTGCGCGGCTTTTCTCCCCTCACCGCCGGCCCTCCCCAAGCTCCCTGCCTTGTAGCTGCTGGCAGAGCGAGCATCGACCGGCAGACCGACGGCTGCATCCCTGCCCCTTCTCTGGCTGCCACCAAAGTGGGCAGGTTTCCAGAGATGTGGTTCGAGTGGCACCAGCTACCGCCGATTAAATCTGGAGTGCAGACTAGACGTAAGCTGAAACCTCCTCCATCATGAGAGGGACTGCCGCAACGTCAGGGCTCCTGCTACGGATCCACAATAACGTTTGGCCTCTCAGGGGCAAAGAAAATAGTGTTGTTTAGGAAAGGGGGTTTAGGGAGCTTCTCCTGTTTGAAAGAGTGGAGGCAGGGCAGCAAAGATGTCACGATCAGCTAAATTAAAAATAGCAAATTGCAGCACCTTGCAATGTAAAAATGCCTGTCAGTTACTTCCAGTGTCCTAAGAGGGGACCCAGAGGGACCAAATATATTTCCTTTGGATTGAGGAGAGATGTTTAGCAAGGTTTTTGTTACTGCCCGAATCCTCCAGTTTGCTAAAGCTGGTTGCCGGAATGGAGGAGGCAAATTTTTAGTGAGGCAGGGAAGGAAGAGCTTTTGTTTTCTTTTTGTCTGTGTGAAACGGTGAGAGGAAGAAGAGAGGGCTGTATGGCTTTTGGAGCTGGTGAGGGAACGTGGGGTGTCATCTCTGCCTCCTTCCTCTTCAGTCACAGATGGCTTAATTTTCTGAGTCTGGCCTAGCAAACTGTTGCTGAATGCTGTTGTCATGCCAAGGTGCTTTGGCAGTCTGTAGCCAAGGTGTTTCTTGTCTTAATCCAGCCCTGATGAAGCCTTCCTCATGGACGAGAAGTGTTACTGCCCCTTGAGTCCTCATGGGCTGCCGGAGCCGCAGGAGGGGTGGGCGGCACAACGGGAGCTGCGGGCATTTAATCTGCCCCAGGGCAGCAGTGCCAGGCAGCCACGAGGCGCTGGAGAGGAGCAGCAGAAGCAAAACGGTACTGGGTCATTGATTTGGCTCTCTCTGAACTGCCAGTCCAACACTTCCATTACTGCTGACATTATTTTTTTTTTTTTTTTCAAAGGCAGAAATAGAAAAAATACATCTCTGTACCAAGTAAAACAAGAAACGGGATACTGCAGGAAGTAGGTGAGACGTGGTCCATGCTGTGAAGCACGACCTGTTTTAACAACCAATGAAGAATTACTGTGTAGCAATCCAAAAGAAGCAAGGCGAGCACACTGCGATCGTGATACAGGCTGTGCTTCAGCAGTGGGTTTAAAACAAAATGAGGGCAAGTGACAGAGTAGGTCAGTAGGGCTGTGCAGTTGATTTTTAGACATGTAAAGTAATCAGACCTGCATGCAGTGCACAGGAGAGAAATTTGGACAGAAATGCAAGAAATGAGCAATTGAGGCTGAATATTCCTCATCAAAACCAGTTGACAAGCTGGAGTTCAGCAAAGTGCTTGACCACTGAGTTAAAATAAGCAGAGTGGGAAATATATGGCTATATTGTCATGAGGAGAAATGCAGACCCACAAGCTGCCTCAAATTGAAATGATACCTTTAGGAGGCCTCTGGAAGGAAAAAGCAAATAAAGCTTATGTAGATAAGAAACGCAAAGAAATCTAGACTTCCGAGAAGGCTTTGAAATCAGTACCAGAAAGCTGCAAAATGGCAGCTCGTGCCTTATTCTACAGGGCTGCAGCACTCATGGGCATGTGAACTGGACAGCAGGCTTTTGTGCTTCACAGGGACATTTAGCAAATCACTGACATTATGAGAAGGCTGTATTCATTCACTAATAGATGGCAAACAAACAGAATAGCTTCTTGAATCTTTTGTCCTCTAAATGCAGGGTGAGGTGGTTAAAGTACAAGGATTTCTGATAAGTGTTTATGTAGTTGCCTGGTTCTGATGCTGTATTTCAGTTGTAGGTGTTCCTTCCTTAGCAGTATCAAATTCTGTAATAACTAAGAATTTACTCTTTCAGTCTGAAAATTGAAAGGGGTAGGAAAATGCAGGGAGAATAAATGCACACAAACCTGCTATTCCATTTTTGTTTCCATTGAACTTTTAAAATCAATTTGCAAACAAATTTCCCAGCAATTTTTTTTGTGGAAGTTTTAGCCTGTTCTTTGGAAAAGCAACATGGATGTAAACATAGGGATGAGGCACAACCTGCCTCTAGGTTTCTCTGCACCAGTATTTTACCAGCTGTGGAGATTTCTTCTGCAAGACTTTCATTATGAAGACTTCCTGGAATCAAGAAGTTCCATGAGGTTTCTATCACATTCTTTAAAAAAAAAATTAAAAAAATTGGAAACCCTTATGTTTATATAGAAACACATGCAGATATGATGTGGATGTGCTCTAAAGCCTCAGAAAACATGGTAATTAAAAAGTAAATAGCAAAACATTCTAGGGGTACATGAATGGAATGAAAGGAGAGAAATGAAAGCTGGACACGTATCTTTGCTTTTTGTAGCATCACGGGATACTTCAGGTGGGAAGGGACTTCAGTAGGCCCCTAGTCCAACGTCCTGCTCAAAGCAGGGGCAGCTCTCAGGTGAGACTAGGTTGCTCAGGGGTCTGTCCAGTGACTGCACAACCCCTCTGGGCAACCTATTCCCATGCTAAGACATTGCCAGTACAGCTATCTTGTTCAAAGGCAGCTCTTTCTTCTGAACGGGGAGGGGGGAAAAAAAAAAAAAGTAGTATATATATTCTAATGAAAATGTGGCAGTGACCGATGGGAAAACCCTAGGGGAACAACACAACACAGGCAGGTATCTTTTTTTGAGATAAAAGACTGGCCGTAGCATTGGTAGAGCACAGGAACAGACTTGTTGAACCTGATGTTTGCTGCCAGATCTCTGAGTTATAAAAACCCGAGTAAAATGTAGTTTCATGGAGAAATATGGTACCTGTTACTACAGTTATAATCAGTGGCTTTCAAATATTTTTTATTTTGGACTTTTAAGGATATTCAAGTAGACCTGCAGACTCCTTTATCATGATACTAGAATCAACCTTTCCAGGGCTTGCTTTTGGGGGCTCCTTCAAATTGGCCTATAGATCCATGCAGCACAGTTAAAAACTACTGCTTGGAGTATTCAGTTTTTATGTATTTCTTTTCCTGATGTATGACTCATTTATCTGTAAATGCAGGGAAATATTTGTACTGTCATCCTTCATTGTTAAGGCTAAATGATCAGAGTGATACCTTAATCCAATTTTTTGTATAAGGCAAACACAGAACTTTCTGATTTCTGTTCTGCTACAAGAAGGACATTGAGGTGCTGGAGTGTGTCCAGAGAAGGGCAACGAAGCTGGTGAAGGGTCTGGAGCGCAAGCCTTAGGAGAAGTGGCTGAGGGAGCTGGGGTTGTTCAGCCTGGAGAAGAGGCTGAGGGGAGACCTCATTGCTCTCTACAACTGCCTGAAAGGAGGCTGTAGCGAGGTGGCTGTGGTGTGGGTCTCTTCTCCCATGTAACAGGCTAGGGGATGAGAGGAAATGGCCTCAAGTTGCACCAGGGGAGGTTTAGATTGGGTATTAGGAAAAAATGTCTTCACTGAGAGGGTTGTCAGGCACTGGAACAGGCTGTCCAGGGAAGTGGTATCCCCAGAGGTATTTAAAAGATGTGTAGATGTGGAGCTTAGGGACATGGTTCAGTGGTGGACTTGGCGGTGTTAGGTTAATGGTTGGACTTGGCGGTGTTAGGTTAATGGTTGGACTTGGCGGTGTTAGGTTAATGGTTGGACTTGGCGGTGTTAGGTTAATGGTTGGACTTGGCGGTGTTAGGTTAATGGTTGGACTTGGCGGTGTTAGGTTAATGGTTGGACTTGGCGGTGTTAGGTTAATGGTTGGACTTGGCGGTGTTAGGTTAATGGTTGGACTTGGCGGTGTTAGGTTAATGGTTGGACTTGGCGGTGTTAGGTTAATGGTTGGACTTGGCGGTGTTAGGTTAATGGTTGGACTTGGCGGTGTTAGGTTAATGGTTGGACTTGGCGGTGTTAGGTTAATGGTTGGACTTGGCGGTGTTAGGTTAATGGTTGGACTTGGCGGTGTTAGGTTAATGGTTGGACTTGGCGGTGTTAGGTTAATGGTTGGACTTGGCGGTGTTAGGTTAATGGTTGGACTTGGCGGTGTTAGGTTAATGGTTGGACTTGGCGGTGTTAGGTTAATGGTTGGACTTGATGATCTTAAAGGTCTTTTCCAACCTAAATGGTTCTATGATTCTAAATCAGTAATTTCCATTTCTGCTGCTGTGGCTCTTCAGAAGGACATTCAGAACTGACTTACAGGCATCAAATGGTGGCGAATCCTCTACATCTGTTGGTAAGATTTTGTACTGCAAAACTCTTTGCTGTGAGGACTTGACTGAGATTGAATTTTTAGTTCTGGAAACACAGTCTTCCCGGCATGTTTTGCTAATTCCAAATAACTATTTTCTATGGAGAATACGGTGATTTTGAAAATTCTTATGAAAATGTGCTGTGTTTCCTGTTGGCTTGTTGATCTTTTCAGGAGCTTGTTTTGACAAAATGCTGTATGAAATAATTCAAATATTTTTAAATATTAAAACCTAAAAGGAATCAGTAATATTCCAAATACTGTTTATTAAAATGAAGCACCTAATTTCCACAAAATGCAAACAAAATAAGTGTAATACGTTTCAGTCTTTCATTTCCTAGTAGGAAAAGTGGCTGCAGCAAGAGAATGAAATGCTGCTGAATCTGTTGTAGATTTTACTGGGAAATGCACAGAAGTGTCTTAAGCTTGGTAGAAGCAGCCGAGAATGCACTGAAAGGAGTTAATGCTTGTAGGGTTTTGTTGCTTTTCTTTACTTCTGAGCTAAAACTCTTTTCTCTGGCTTTCCTATCTTTTTCACTTTATGGTTTCTATGTTTTCTTTCTCTTGGATGCTTACTACATTTTTTTGGAAAGGAAGCAACAACAGAATATGCCCGAAAAATTCTGTTTAATAGTGGATGTTAGACAAAGAAGATTTGGATGATGTGGAATTATTTAGGAGTATCTTTCTCTAGTAATTATGAAAATTAGATGGCACAGTCAATCCTAAGACTGGGAATATGCCCAATGGTAGGGGAAACACTAGTACTTCTGTATCGCTACTTGTACTGCCCTTCTCCACTCTCATTGCTCAGTAGAAGAAATTTGATCACAGTAAGTTTAATAACATTTATGGTTTTTCCTGGATTTCATACCATGACTGCTTGAACATTGATAACAAAATTAATTTTTTAATCTTTAAAAGTCCGGTACCTCTGATTGAAACTCAAATGAAAACTCAAAGTCAAATTCATACTAAATTGTGACCAACCATGCATTGAAATTCAGGTCTGGGACAAGAATTCAAAGATTGAAAGTTCTATTGTGTGAAATTTTCAGATTCTAATAATAATATAAT
>KL265831.1:5005-27019 GCA_000699545.1 Podiceps cristatus | reverse complement strand
GATGGCGCTGTAGGGTGACACCAAGATCAACACTAGCCGGGCCACAGAAACCGGTACGCAGGCGTGCTCATCAGCAGAGGTGCTGCGGCATTAAAATAAGGTGCAGATGAAAAAAGTAGGACACCAACTGGATGAGAAAAAAATCCCACATTCAGCGGTCACAAAGATAAGCAGCACTCATAAAAAGTCCATGTAGAACAAAATCTGTTGGTGTGCGTATTTAAGTGCATCCTGCTCATAACAGGATGCTGGTTTTGACATCTCTTCCTGCTGCTATGGATTTGTTACCTGCTGGCTGAAAGCCCCTGTCAGGTACGCTTCATAAAACCGGTCGCAGCAGCAAAGTCTGTTCTGGCTAAAACAGAAACTTTTTTCATCTATGGTATGTTTTGTAAAAATACTTCGTACTTCAGAGCCCCTGTTGGCATAGGTGTTTAATCCGGAGGCTTTCACACAATGATGAATGCACTCCCTGTTTTTATTAGCCAGCTGGGTTGTTCAGCACTGAAGATATCAACGTACCTACTCTTTTTGGTTTATTTTAAATTTCAGAAATAATGCTTGGTAAGTTGGTGCTTTGCAAAATTCACTATTATAACTACAGAAAATTGATTATATAAACTGATGAATGTAATGATATTCTTAACAGCTTTAAGAGTGTATATATATTCACTCGCAGTAAACTGCTAAAACTTTTGACTTTGGATGTATAGAAAAGCAATTTTGTCAAAGTGATCAATATTAAGTTTCATAAGTTGGAAAAGACAACAGGATGCTTGGAGGGCTGAGAAGGTAAGACAGTTAAACTTTATACTGTATCTTACTGGTTATAACCTCCAAAATTATAATAGTGCAATGGCAACTCGTGTTCCCCTCCTGACATGAGGGAAAGCAGTACTGCATTTGCACATAAGGCTTGCATACCATTGGTGGCTTTCACTTACCCCATTTGTACTAAAAACTTTCTAAGAGGTCACTAATGTAGGGGATGAAAAGCCCTATTGAAGTCGATACAAGTCTTCCTACTCAATAAAAGCACACAACTGCCTGATGAGGATTAGTCAGACCTTATTTTCCGTTGTTTTGTTAACAATGGTGTGTGTATTAACAGCACCACTTTTTCCACTTTCCTAGGCAGCATCAAGAGAGAATGGATTTGTCACACCAACGCTAAACTGAGACTAAGCTTCGACCCTTTATACGGAACTGTGTTGACAGAGGAAACTGCGGTACTGGAAGCAGTCAGTGCTTCACTGCATGAGACCATGCCTCTCAGAAGAGGCGAATGATGTCTTACTTCAAAAACCTTATGAAACAAACTCAGTTAAATCCTTTGAAGTTTCTTCTTTGCAAGGCAGCAATACACCAGTGATTGACTTTTCTTAGAGCTGTTACTTGAATAGTTGCAGAGAGGGAAAGCTAAGGTTCTTACTAAGGTATGTATAAGATGTCTTGCTCTCCCTTCAGATGAAGATTTGTAGTTTGATTTACACAGAGGTCAACTTAAAAAAATAAAACCAAAAAACCCCAACTTTCTTTCAGCATACACGTTTTTTTTCCTGCTAGTAGCAAAGTGCCTTTTTAGATAGTGAACTAAAACTTAACTATGTAGCTGTTTCATACAGAACAGGTTTTTTTTTTGGTTTTTTTCCCACAGCTAGAAATAGGTAGCCTCTGAAAATGCAAAGTTGTCAAGATAAAGGAATGCAACAGTAAAGTAAGCCAGTAATTCATAACTATCACTGAAACAGTAAAACACCCCACCACCACCACTATTTACAAAGGCAAACAGTGAACTGACTTAAATTGAGCAATACTGCTGCAAGCGTGCAGGCTTTTCCTACTATCTTTTGCTGTATACTGCTGAAGTAAGGCATAGCTCAGGCTGTTAAACTTGTGTGCTTTAATGATTGAAATAACTGATTATTTTGCTTTATATTGTATGCATCTAAAGATATATTAAGATAAACAGCTAGCAACTTGTCTTGGTTTTACTTAAAAGTGCTAGACAGTTGCCTGCATGGTCCAATAGGATGGTGAGACATTTCCTTTACTTGGACAAGTATCAGAACTTTAACTTTACTAAAATGGGATTAAGTTTTCCCATTTTAGAAGAGCACTCCTATCCAGCCTATGCACAAGATACCATAAAGAAGCACACTGCTTAAATTGACAATGATTTATTGCGCTTAGGAACATTCAGTAAGTACCAAGCTTTTAGCTTCAGTTTGGCAATCCTTCCCCACCAGAAATTGGCTGGTGGGATTTTTTTCTTGGCATGAACTCCATTGCCAGCAATGGATGTATCAGAACATGAAGTTAATAAATAATACACACAGACAGCAGTTTTCTAAACATACCTCCTCTTTTAAAGGCATGATACATTTACTAAGCTCAAGCAAGTTCTTCATAGAAGAAAATTTTGCTACAAGCCATCTCTGAACATAGTTTTCTTCACCAATGCAGGTAGTTTATTTCATGGAGTACAGTGTATTTTTGAACAGTAATGATGAATCATTTAAAAACAAGTTTGTTTTTTTTTCCCCCCCTTAAAGTAAGCTGACAGATGTAACTAGTACTGAACTATATGAACTTAAAGAGTGGTGTACCTCTTGCTGAGCATTTCATGGCAATCATGAACAAACATACAAGAAATGAAATGCCAATATGATACTGTTGGTAGGGGCCCAGGGAATTTCCTTTTTTCCTCTTTTTGTTTGTTTCAGCTGGTTTATAAATCACTGTTCAAAAGTAAAAGGTAAATATTTAATAGGTGTTTTGTTTGACTTTCCATGAAAATTTGTATTAAAAACACAATTGAAGAAACTTTCTGCTCACGATGAGAATCACTTTCAAGTACTTAAATCTGAATATCCCTCTAAATTCCACTTGTTTTATTAAAAATGTGTTTTTATAAAAGCATGAAGACTACAGAAAACCAATTAACATAGAGTTAATCTAGTATAATTTTTTTTCACAACTGTATTTTACATATAATCAAACTTCTGCTTTAACAAAAGAAAAAAGAATAAAAATAAATTCTCTCCCCAATTATTTACACACAGGGACTACCCTAAAGTGGGACCAGATTCTTTACTCTACAGTCCCTCTAACCCACAGCGTAGTCTTAGGTGTATCTCTTTGTGATTTAGGTTCTTGGAAGTTTTCAGCAAACCTTTCCCTTGCTTTATCCCAGTTCTTTTTATTCTTGCTCTGGATGATCTGAACATCTTCCACTGAGGCTGGTCTACTGGTACCCAAACCTGCATGCATCTTGTGTAACTGAAGGTGGATCTGTCAAATACATGAAATATTGCTGTAACATTAAGTTAGGTATTCTAAACACTTTAAAGCATGTTTTATAATACTAATTCCACCTGCCCTCCACAAGTGCGTCTTTTTAAGGCTCTAACATACCTAGGTCATACATGGACTTTAAAGTACTGTGAAAATGATCTGTCAAATCACCACCTCTATAACCATGATCTAGAACACTGAATTATGTCACCTACCACTAACATTACTGTGAAGTACTCACTGAGTGAATAGCGTGATCCCTGTGCTGGGTAGTTTGACAACAAAAGGCACGGTGTGGCTCTGAGCAGCGCTGCTGCCAAAGACAGCATGTCTCTGGTGACAAAAATGGGGATAACATGGCTGCCACAGAGGCCTAGAACTCGGTGGCTGCAGCGATTCAGCCAACTCTTCCTCTCTCATGGACTGTC
The DNA here is from genome assembly GCA_000699545.1 of Podiceps cristatus. Taxonomy (NCBI): domain Eukaryota; kingdom Metazoa; phylum Chordata; class Aves; order Podicipediformes; family Podicipedidae; genus Podiceps; species Podiceps cristatus. Next base: position 23,294 of record KL265831.1, on the reverse strand, counting down.
ACCTAGCTTGATTGTTGTGCTGTATCAGCCTCGAAGTGAAGAATTCCACCATAAGCCCATCTTGAATTCACATCACTTAAAATGATTTCAATCTTCCTCCAGACTTTGTGTTCGTTTATGATATTATTAATTCAATGGCTAGAAACTGTTCCTCCTTGCTTAGTTTCCTAACTAAAGACACAGACATTACTGGCATTTTCTACTGAAGGGATAATAATTGAAAAAATTCAAACTACTTCATTAATCAAGTATAAAAATTGAGATTAGTCTGACTGAGATTACTCATTCCTAACCAGGATTTTGAAATGTTTCAAGTGAGTAGTGGCTTACAGTTAGACATTTTTCACTGCAAATACATTCCTTTGCCTTTTTGCTTCAAGTGAAAACCAGAAAGACCTACCGGATCCTTCATACCACCACCATCCTTGCCCAAGCCTTCCCCCTTCTTCCATCCCATCTTTTCCAACATTTTATGTCCTTTGTTGCTGTTGCTGATTTCACTTTGAAGAAAGTAAGAAAACTGGTAAGAGTTAAGACAAAGAGTATGTTCTCTACTCAAATACTGAAGGACAGAACTGCGCATGCATGTGCTGCTCTAGAAACCAGGACTCAAATACTATGCTGTTCCTACTTTCATCATGAGCTACTCAGAAGACCCTAGAGCTACCCTCAAGTTCTTCCATTAATACCTTTGGTTACTAAGTAACCAGTGACCTCTGGTCAATACTGACTTTATTAAAACTCCTTCTGAACTACTTGTTTTAGGAGTTAAAAGGTACAGCATGGGTGGGTGTGAACTGACTGCACTATGGAAAAGGCAGCATCGCTACCTCACCACCAAATCATCCTAATGCACGTGTTTCATTGTCTCACGCTTCCTTTGACTAACTCACAAGCACCTACAAGTGGTTTCTTAAAAAAACCACTACAACTACAGAAGCAAGGAAATAATTAAAAAGGAAGATTAAAGTAAGTGGCATTTAAAAGGTATGTAAATGTATGTCCTATGATAGGCTGAATATTGACAGAGAAAGAAACTGCAGGTGAAAAATTTGCATGTGTACTATTACTGGGACTGGATAGAAAAATAGAAATTGAGTCACTTGAGAAACAGACACTATTGAAGTGTCTGCCCCAACAGCGCAGCTGGGGAGTTCCTTGATTTTTTGAGTTGGTAAGGAAGTGATCTAAGCATCCTTACTGTCAAGCGGAATTCTGTATGGAAGATGAGGAGTTAATAAAAAGAGCATGAGAACTAGGAAACGAGGACAGCTTACTGTTTTCTAGCTCTCCTATGGTAAGGAAGTGATCTAAGCATCCTTACTGTCAAGCGGAATTCTGTATGGAAGATGAGGAGTTAATAAATTAAGAGCATGAGAACTAGGAAATGAGGACAGCTTACTGTTTTCTGGCTCTCCTAACACTTTATATACAGGTAGTTCATAATCTAACAAACTATTTACTGATAAAGTAACTAATCGATACTTTGCCATTTAAGATTCACTAAAGGAGGACATGGAGGATTCCCCCCTCCATGTCACACCCCAAACAAACTTACATATGAACAGAAGCTGGACTGTCATCTCTCTGGAAGGTTCCTTCACTTCCAATGGTCTCTCTGCGTTTTCCTGCTCTGTCTTTGTACTTTGGATTCTTCACTGCTTTGTTGTCTTCATACTCTGTGTTCTTTGTAAGCGGATTAAGTTATGTCATGACAAAGTGGGCTTTAAATTCTTTATTTTTGATAACTTCACTGCTTCCGTCCAAAAGTAAGGCAGCTTCAGCCTGTTTCATTAATTCTAAACAAAATACTATAGTTCTCATTTAGTAGTTTCTTACCTTACAGACATACCTTGTAAGGTATGTTATTGCCATCATCACATAATAATGAATATTGCTAAATTCATTAATTTCACAGAGGCTCTAAGTAAATTAACATATTTTGTTGACACGCTACTAGCTTTTTGTTTAAACATTTAGGCTGTTCCTCAGCAACTATTTCTTCAGAACAGATGACAGAACTAAGCACGTATATAGATTCCTTATCAATATTACCTCAGTAGCTGAAGAATTTGAGAGAAACAATGGCATTCTGTTTTTTACATGAATACTTATTACAAGTGTAGATGTAAGCCCATAGTTAATGTCTAAACCAGAAGTTGAATACATATATACTATATTGCCTATACATTCATACTGGCATTCTTCTATGAAAAAGAAGATTTGAAATACTTAAAAAAATTCCCTCTTCCTTCCATAATTTTTTCAGTTGCTCATTAAAAATTCCCTCTTCCTTCCACATTCATACTGGCATTCTTCTATGAAAAAGAAGATTTGAAATACTTAAAAAAATTCCCTCTTCCTTCCATAATTTTTTCAGTTGCTCATTAAAAATTCCCTCTTCCATAATTTTTTCAGTTGCTCATTAAAAATTCCCTCTTCCATAATTTTTTCAGTTGCTCATTATTTTTCCTTTCCAAATAAAAGATAGCACTCCAATTTAGTGCAAACTTTATTTGCAGAAATAAAAATACAAGAAAAAAAAATACAGAGCTTTCATTCCCTGTTACCATAATCTCTCTCTGTAGAGGTTTGTAAATAATTATTATTTAGTGTACAAAAACCAAGCTTGAGTTAAACTACCAGGCTCAAGTTTTGAGCACATTTGAAAACTTTCTTTATTCACTGAAGTCTATGGCTTAAAATATGAATCAAACTGTATCTAGATGTAGACTTCAGACACTTAATCAACTTCTACTGTAAACTCACCTGTAAACCGTATTTTACCCGTATTTGTTTTAATGCTTTTCTTCTGACTAACTCTCTCTCTTCTTTGCTAAGTGCTGGGCAAACTAAAAGGAAGAACATAGGATTGAATTTCTAATTAATAATGTAACAATGTTTTGAAACATAAGACAACTGTGAGAAATTTTGTTCTAATGTTATTTAGGCACACATACCAAGAAGAAAATACGCCATCACGTATTGTAGAGCTATTCCCAGTTGAAAATAAAATTGTAAGAAAACTGAAGTAATTATTATGTTTATAAAGTAAAGAGCTGTAATAAAAAAACATAGCACATGGTAACATGACTAACCAGAGGACTCCTTTTTCCTGTCCAGGCGAAGATGTGCTCTGACTTGTCCTGGTTCACATCCATCACAAGTATCACTGCCAGGGTGTATATGAAAAGAAAGTACAGTTTCACCAATCTTCACTTCATCTCCATGCTCCAAGACATAGGGATCACATTTTGTTTTAGGCTACAGCAAAAGAAAGTTTTGACAGCCGTGTTAATTAGTTACTAATGAAGGGCACAAGCTCTCTTTCGTGAACACTGCTCGTAACTTGGTAATTCAGTTTGGTCTCACAAATGCAGGCAAGTATTTAACTACAGTAAGTATTGCTCTCTAGCAACTGCAACCATAGTGGATTTTTCCTAATAAAAACTAAAGCATTGTAAGTGGCCCCAAAACCAGATGGGAACTAAAGAAGAGACTAGTGGCTTCTTTCATGAAGGCATTCAATGACATTGTTAGTGATTTCCCATAACACATTTAAAATGACCACATGTCTACAGTTCTCTGCAACCTACACAGCATTATAACCACAGGTACTCACCTGGAGAATCTGATTTCCATTAACAACTGTTCCATTCTGACTGCCTTGATCCACAAGAACATAATTTTGCAAATCGTGGTCAAAATATACTTCTGCATGGAACTGATAAATAGAAGCCTAAGTTAAATGTTCTTATTAAGCAAACACTTCACAATTTTAAAGTAAGATTTCAGAATATATTTTAAGGCTTTTTAAATGAGTGGCTCTGGTACTCTTAGTTAGTAGAATATTAGCTATTAATATGTGAAATGTAAATGAATGGGCCACAACAGCATGAGATGAAGTATACTATTAATGATACACCTATTTTGACTATAAACAGATTAAGTACTGAAAAAAGTATATCCTTACAATGTGGTAAGCATGTTTTACTTAAAGGACTGCAAGATTCATTAATACAGCATTTTAAACTATTCTTATTTCTTGTAAGGTATGTCACGGCACTCTCTATTTTTCTCTTTCAATTAAAAAAAAAAATCTGATCTCATTCTACAACTTCAGATTACTTTGTCTTTCATATCTGAAATAGTTCCCTAAATGCACCTGCTTCTTAATGCCCAGTACACAGTGACTAGCCTTCATTGGCTGTTCCTTTTATATCCATTTTGATACTGAGATAAACAATCTAATATTTGTTTGCTTTGCTGTTGCTAGTCTATACAGGTATTGCTCCTAAGCCCACATAGAATAGAGAAAACACAACTCGTGGCCAAACTCAAAGATACATCCTACCTCCAAAAATGGACACTGAGCAAACCAAAATAGTAACTTCTGCAGCCTACTGGGACTCGCTGTTAAAAACAGAAGTCTAAAATTCCAAATTTGACAAGCAAAGATCCATTTTGCTATAGTTGAGAAAAAAACCCAAGAGTTAATCTGGGAAGAAAGTGTTGATGTAAACCCAAATCCCTTCTTATCTTTGAGCAATAGCAGTTGCTACATTCTGTAATTAACAAATAGCAAAATAATATTTTGTAGATTGGCTAGCATTTACAACAGGAATACTCCCATAATGGCAGAGAGACTGACTAGTTCATTCAATAGATAATTTAACAAGTGCAAGTGCTGGGTTTTGCAGCTGGGACATGGCAACCCCAGATGTATCTACAGACTGGGGAGCGAGAGGCTGGAGAGCAGCCCTGCGGAAGGGGATCTGGGGGTTCCGGTCGACGGCCAGCTGAACATGAGCCAACAGTGTGCCCTGCCAGCCAAGAGGGCCAACCATGTCCTGGGGTGCATCAAGCACGACATCGCTAGTTGGTCAAGAGAGGTGACTGTCCAGCTCTGCTCTGCACTGGTGCGGCCCCACCTCAAGTACTGTGTGCAGTTTTGGGCACCACAGTACAAAAAGGATATAAAGCTACTGGAGAATGTCCAAAGGAAGGCCATGAAGTTGTTGAGGGTTAGAGGGGAAGCTGTATGAGGAGCAGCTGAAGTGACTTGGCCATGGTCAGCCTAGAGGAGACTGAGGGGAGACCTCATTGTGGTCTACAGCTTCCTCACAAGAGGAGGAGGAAGAGCAGGCATTGATCTCTCTGGCAACCAATGACAGGACCACAGTGAATGGCAGGAAGATCCGCCATGGGGTTTAGGTTGGATATCAGGAAGAGGTTCTTCACCCAGAGGGTGGTGGAGCACTGGAACAGGCTCCCCAGGGGAGCAGTCACAGCACTGAGCCTGACAACATTCCAGAAGCATTTGGGCAACTCCCTCAGACACATGGTGTGAACCTTGGGGCTGTCCTGTGCAGGGACAGGAGTAAGACGCGATGATCCTTGTGGATCCCTTCCAACTCTACATTCTACGATTCTATACCTCTGTTTTATTGAATAGGATGAACCAAACTACTACTAAAGATGCTGAATCTGCAGGGTGTAGTGTTGCTTTTTTTAAATCTCACTTTACACTGAAGAAAAGCAAATGTCAACATAGTCCACAGCTCTCAACTATGAGTAGTGAGGAAAACACACTGGTAGTTAACTTCTTGTTTCTACCGATCTTCATAGTTTAACCCCAAATGGCAACCAGACCATGCAGCTATTTGCTCGCCTCCCCCTCCCCAGTGGGGTGAGAAGAAGTGAGGGAGAAACTTGCAGGTTGAGATAAAAACAAAAAAAAAAAAAAAAAAAAAAATGAGGAAACAAGAAGGGAACATGAACAGAATGCAAACTGAACAAAAAGGAACTGGAAAAAAGGGGGCAATGGCCAACCCTCACTCACACCAGCCATGCCGTCTATGGCACGGAACACTCTCTTTGGCCAGTTCAGATCAACTACTCTGGCTGTGCCCTCCCAAGTGTTTGCACCTGCACAGCAGCAAAGCTTGGGAAACTGCAAAATGTCCTTGATCATTTAACAGCAACCAAGATCATCAGTGTATTATCACTATTTTTCACACACTAAATCTAAACCACAGTAGCTGCTGAAGACAAAACTAGCTTCATCCTGGCTGAAACCAGAACACGGATAAGTCAGTTATCTTCCTGCCTTTGACTCCTTAACTGCAAAGTGAAGTAACTTCTTACATAAACAGTCACGTACCTGTGAAGTATGGTAACATTACAGAAAAGTAAAAGCCTTTTGGCTTCTTTATGCACCCAATTTCAAATACATGCCTGAAACAGTCATTAATAGCAGGGAAAGATTTGCTCTGTAAATTGTTCAGTATGAAATACAGTACATGGCTGATTAATCAGAATTATCATCTGGAACAGCTATAGTAAAGCCTATTTCAGATACTTGCATTTGCAGATGTTTTTATCTTTTTTTGTTGATTGGATGACATGCCTTTGTCAATCTACATTTTATTTTCTTAAGAGTGCTGTTTTTATGGTCTGTTCAATCTACATTTTATTTTCTTAAGAGTGCTGTATTTATGGTTTGTGTTAAAGTGGTTAGCAAAACAGAACATACTATTTGCCTTTAATCTTTCTTACCTAGAAGAAAAATTTTCCATTACAATCTATCACTGAAAGAAACTATTAAATTTTCAAACTCTCTGTACATCACTTACATATTTATACAGTTGCTTTGAAGAAAAATAAAAGAAAACCTGTTGCCCTGAGCTCAAGTGCAAGGATTGGATTATTTTCTGTCAAAGTTCTAATTAGCTGATATCAATATTTTATATACCATTAATACTCAACAGAGCAGTATGTTTTCCTCAAGTTCAGTAACTAAGAAATTAAAGATTCAGAGTACATTTTTTTTTTACTGTGCATTACACTATGGATTAGTAAAACTCCAATTAAAAAAAAATATTTACCTTTTCTAGACTTCGAAATCACAATGCTGTTCATGTTAAACTCACATTCAGTAAAACGTTTTCCTTTTTTTAACTTCAAATGTGGCTAAACCCACATCTTATTTTAGATTTTTTTAACAACATTAACGTAAGATTTTGAAAAAAATTAAAGCCATAAAATCTTTCAGATGACTGAAACAAGAGTTACCTTACTAACTCCGACTTCAGGAATCTGAAGTGTGTGTCCAACATCCTTTTCTCTGGAAAGGCAAGTTGATATATAAATCACAACAATGTATAAATAGGTCTAATAAGTGGCTTACAAAAGGTGTATTTCAGTTGAACCTTGATACCATGTTTCACTTCTGAGCTATTAGAGAGCTTTACAGGTGTAAAACACCATTGCAATATACACAACATAAAGGCTTGCTTCACATCCCTTTTTCTATTAACTATACACAGTAGGCAATGAATATATGATAGAGTTGCACCTTTAAATTCCTATTTATAAATGTGACATTTCTATCTGAACTGTTATACTCATAGAAGGCCTGTAAATAGTAGTCTCAACTCTGCATCCTTCAGGCTCTTCAGCGCTTCTTGGCATCAGTCTTCAATGCTGAAGTTGAATTCTTTATAGTATAAGGCAGATAACACAAGCAATGAAAGAGTAATCTGTACAGTTTTTTTTGGTTTTTTTTTTTTTTTTTTTTTTTTTTTTTTTTTTTTTTTGTCAGAAACAATGCAGTAGGAGGAAGGGAATTCTGTACTAGTTTCTTACACTAGGGGATGAAGAAGCAATGCAGCTAGCAAAGGACCTACACACAAATTGCAGGAAGATTTGTCATCTGTTAATCTTCACCTAGAAAACTCCATCTGTAAGAGCAAATCAAAACACCTCTATCGGTATTGGATAAAAGCAGCTGCCAAGGGGAGAGGTTTTCAGCAACCATGGAAGAAAGCATTATTATTAAATTCATCATCCACTATGAACAATAATAATAATAGAAATGGAAGCATGCATGCAGGCTAGAACAAACTCCAAATTATTTAGACAAAACGAAGAACTGGAATTTGAATGTGTGAGGAAGTTCAGGATACACTTCCTTGTGATCCTGAATTTCTGAAGTGTGTTCTTCCATTTCTGAAAAAGTTACTTTAGTGGCCCAGAAAAAAAAAGCTTGCTTATTTTCTAGAAAACAAGTTTTCAGAGAATGACTTGCAGCCAATGCTGCCATTAGGACACAAGTTATCACTAAACAAATTTTCATGTCTGTCAAGCTACATTAACTGCATATGCTGCTATCACAACAAGCATGACGTTACGTGACATGACTTAAATTTCTTTCTGCCAGCTAACCTAACTCAGAATGCTTCATAACTGCTGCATGGTAGGTTGACATGCATGAAGAGTAGGGACAAGCAACCCTAAGTGGCCTCTGCAGCTTTCAAAGTGAGGTACAGTTTCAGGTATATATAACAAATTCCATTCAGTTTTACCTTCCAATTGTAGCAGGTTTCACAGCTGTAATAATATAAAGCGATCCAGTCTGTAGAACTGGCGATCTTATTACAATTACTCTGATACAAGGAGGCCAGATCTTTTCTTCATCTATAATTATAAAAGAAAAACACAACCAAAAAAACATGTGTTACTAACAACAAATTAAAGTCTTACCCCTACAGCCCATAGCTTTCAAACAACTGATACACCTTTAGCCATTATCTGGCTGAATCCTATGCAACTTTCAGAAAAAGAAATGTATAAGCACATCTGAGAGAAAACTTTGATGAGACTACTCTTTCAAAGGCTTTCTGACTGCACACTGAAGTCAATAAAAACGTTTTCCTAATTCTGGTTATTTACATGTGCACAGCTGTTCAGTTACAGCAATAAACTATAAATACATTCACAGAATTTACTAGCATATTATACATTTCTGGACCATTAGTCAAAAGAGATTAGTATACAATTTTACTCTGAGAAAAGGCAGCACCTTTTGTTCACCCCATCACAAATCTAATGCATATAGAACTTTACATTTGATAATTTCTACATCAAATGTATTTTTACTAGTTTTTACTCTTGTTAGCACTATGTACCAATACAGATAATAAAAAATAGATGAGCCTACAGATGCATATGCTCTTTTTTGCCTCAGTATCTGTTAAGTAATTATATTCTAACAGCTGCAGGAATTCTGTTCCTGGATGTACATTTGCAGAAACAGCCTCCAATGACACCAGCTAGGAACAGACATGGTAAGATGCAAAGACTCTAGCTCAAAAGGTACTAGGAGGAGAAAAACTGTCTCCAGTTTTTATTATTTCAGCATTACTGCAGACTTGATTAACAGAAAATAGTAAGGGAAGGAAATTTAAACTGAAAGCCTGATGGTGGCAAGCACATTTTGAATGGCATGAATCACTCAGAATCTGAGTTGTCGAGTAAGTAAAGTAACGAAAACAGAAGAAAAACTCACTGTGAGCAGGGCACAAGCTGCAGTACAGACTTCTACAGGTTGTATTTCATTCTGTAATTTGGAATATCCTTTGCATATACATAGTTCCAACTGGGTGCATTAAGTTTTTCACAAGTGTTTTGTGTTTTTTTTTTCTTTTTTTCCTTTTTTTTTTTTTCCCCCCTCCCCAAGAGATCATCCAATTCTTGAAGGTGTCTTAAGGACCAAGAACACTTTCATTGGTACAAAGCGGCATACAGGTTTCCTCTCTATACCTGTATCTTACCTGTTGCCACTGGAATACATGTTTCAAATAATACTGAGTACTCCACATTCATCCTTTTCACCACAGTGGATTCATCTTACATTGACTTACATGATTGTTTATGAACAGTATCAGAAACATTATACCTTAATTGAAGAGTTAACAGAATTACTGTGAGGTCTGTACTTGAATCTCTATTTTAGCAATAGACCTTTTTCTCCTGGGACTATACCAATCTAAGCACATCTTACTCTACCACTGAGGTTTCTACACCAGCACAGGAAGTAAAACACCTAAACAGCTTTTACAAAAACATCACTACTTACTTCTGGCTACTGGGCAAGTAAAGAGTAGGAAACAAAACCTGGTAACATATAGCACTTTTAAATTCAAAGTATCTAAAGTCACACACCTTTTTTTTGGTTTGTTTTTTAAATTATCCAAAGTGTTTCCTTGTATTTTGCTTTTAATGGGCTCCCAGAAAAACACAATAATATCAGACACAAAAGCCACAATAATTCACCTTCGTTTTCTGACTCTTCTGAATCAGCAGTTTCTTCACTTGTTACTTCATTCTCACTGCTGTAGGCTTCACACTCAGAATCTGTAATTTCACCTTCTTCTGGCTCACTCTCTGTTTCTGCTGTCCTACTGTCATCTGTATATGCTGCAGTATCTGGTGTACTTTTGCGTGAATGTGAATTTATACTGTCTGTAGAAACCGATTCTTTGGCTGTTAGAATGTTTTGTGGTTTTGTGTCCATTTTAGTCTTCTTTCTTACATTTGGAGACTCTTCTTCTTCAGTAGAACTTACTTGCTCAGTAGCAGAAAAGCAATTCAGATTGTTAGATGATTTCTGCTCTTCTGTGTCCAGATCCTGGAGGGGAGTTACACAATGTTATATTCTTTCCAGACTGAGTTACTCTAAAGTCTGCTATCAGCCTGGAAGTAAATTCTTCACTAGGAAGAATTATTTTACAACTATAAAGAAATGGTTAAATTTCCAGAATTGCATGCGCAGTCAACAGAACATTTCAGTAAAAATAACTTCACATCCTATTGGAGATGACTGAGACCATCTTCTATTTGAGAAAGTGTGACTGCACTCTTCTTCTAAACATCACTTATTCTTTCCTCTTTTCTCACACAAAACTCAAGATCCTTGTCCTCACTTTCAAACTTGTACAACAGCATCTTGAATATTTTCCAGTTTTGCTTTTATGACACTTACTTCTGGTCCCTCTCTTACTCAGTTATTGCAACTTGTTTAAAAGTTTGTTGGTGTTTTTTTTTTGTTTGTTTGTTTGGTTTTTTTTGTAACTGATCTTCATCATATCTTCCTCCTGTTTTTGTCTTCTCTTTTTTTTTCCACAATGGTTCAGAATTATCTGGAATGCCCACCCATGCTTGCCTAATGACCTGTTCTTTCTCCTTTCAAAACTGCAACTTCAACAAAGCCTTTCATCAAGATACTGTACAGAACTTAAGTTTAATATATGCTATGTGGAACAGTTCTACAGAGAATCCATTTTCTACTGCAACAAATTTCTCCATTGACTGCCAGACAGATTAGATCATTGCAGGTTCTTCCATTGCCACTTCATTTCAACAGCAGAAAAATGACTATCAACATTTTTTTAACTGAGAAATCTAAAGTTTCTTATTAAATTTGCCAGAGAACCTTAAAAATGTAATTCTCAATCTAGGAGCCCTGATGACCATCTTTAAAAAAAAAAACCCACACAAACAAACAAAAAACCCCATAAATGGCTTTAAAAGATAAAATTTGAGATTTTTTTTAAAAAAATTAAGTTATTTGCCATCTTGGATTCAGAATAAATGCATTCAATTGCCCTGAATTGCAGTAAATATTGCAACACAGCAGTTAATGTAAAAAACATCCTTGACTTTTTTTCCCCAGTAATTTTTTGTATAGAACATTTTACATTTCAAGATACATGAATTAATGTGAATGTTAACACCATGGAAATTAAAGCACTTTCACTTCTCAAAATTGTAAAAGCTCATCAGTGGCACAGCTGTAAGAAAACCACAAGAATTCCTCTCAGCCCAGCAGTCAAGCTGTTGAATAGGACTTCATAGTGTACTTTGAAACACTTTCAATAAAGGCATCAGGCAGCAGATTTCAGGAATGATCATCAAATTTTTAAAGACCTCATGCTTTAACTGAAGGACTGTTTAGGTTTTCTCTGTAATACAGTAGCCTTCCTCCCTGCATCTTCCAAGTATTGGAACTAGGAAGGAACAGGATTGCAAGGCCACTACCTAATGTTGTTTTAAATAACAGATGTAGTAATCCTGCCAAAAGTAAGACTACAGAGTTCTTAGATGTCAGACACATTAAACCCATTAGAAACCTTTTGGGCAAATCTGATTATAGCTTTCATCAAGGATCTTCTCCGGTATATTTATCTTTGTCTATATTTGTTTGGTATGCATATTAGATCGATACCCATTATTTCTTCCCATAATACTGTGAGCTACCAAAGCAGTCCACTCTAATCACAACAGAGGCAAAGGAACAGGTAACTGATGCACTGATGCCCAAGTATAACACTCCAACCACTCAGCTCCTTCTCCACAATGAACACAGTGATACTCATTTTTGGCATCACTTTGGATATTCTAAATTACAAAATAAAAAGGTGCTGTTTCGGAGCCTGGCTACTAAGAAGTAGACTCTCTGCTCTGGATTGAATCAAGGGATCTTAAAAAATACTCTTACAGGCAGACCAAGGATTTTGTACATACATTCTCCCAATATTAAGCCTGTTCTCAGTAGTTTCTATATTTTTTCCACTATTAGTACAATCGTTATGAAAGTAAATAAACGAAATAGTTAACTACTGATAAAAATGTAATCTTTACATTTAGAAACTCTAGTACAAAAATGACGATTTTTAAACTGCATTCCTAAAGAATATGGATTTGGAGCCCCTTATGATTTCACAGATCTATGTTAAAATGCACATCTTGACAATGTCTAAACATTAAGCCTGGGGATGCTGAATTCTTAAAGCATTTGAGGGGGTCTTTACTTGTGCTGAATAAATCCTTCTCCATTATATATAACTACTAGTAGGAACATAGAACATATGTGGTATATATGAAAGTAACTATGCAAACAGCAGCTAATACCTTGCCTCCATACAGCCACTGCTTAAAAAAATCCCATGAACTAGCAGAGAACAGAATATTCAGTAAATATCATCCTGAATGACCGAAAAAATAACTAGCAATGCACTTAATTTCTCAATGGCAGGACATTAATTCTTCATCGCAAACTCATGATAAAACACACAAAGTATGCAAGTATGTGCTCATTATAACCACATTTGTTACACTGTGATACTGGGCACACACATTCCTTTGTACGTAGCTTTGCCCAATATGCCCAAATAGGCAGTAGACCTACCCCAACAGTCGTATGTTGGAGGTGGATTGCCTCTGTGATTCAGCTTTGAAAAACTCTGTACTTCTGAGTATCACCACAATCTCTGACTTTTCTCTGAATAAGCATGAGTAAAGTTGAGAGGTGGGATCACTCTCATCCATAACTATTTCTTAACTACAGACTTGAGTCAGTTCATATTTCTGCACCCCTGACAAAGATAGCAAAAGGTGCAAGTGAAATCAGGATTTTTATGTATCCCATCATGTTCATGTGACTGGAATTGATGGTTTTGCTTTATAAAGAATAGGCCACGAACTACTGATTACAGCAGCCTTCTGAAGTACAGACTGGCCTACTTACAATGCATACATGAATGATCATAGCAACTAAGTGTTTTAAATGAAAAATTTAAAATATTTTAAGCTATGCTTTTTGCTTTACTGTGACAGAGCCAGACACTATCAAAACTTCAAATTTTTCTGTATTATGCCTGATCACCATGCATGTTCATGCACTTCTTCAGCATGCCTACAGAGTCGAACTTAAAAATCATTGTGAGTATAATTAGCTTAGTTCTAATAAATGCACTCTTCAAACTCTATTGTTTTCTAAATCAATTTATTTTATACGAAAGGCACGAATATGTACAAATATAGCTTTCCAGAAATGCACTGTCTGTTTCTTCTTGGTTTGCTAGACGTTCAGTAGGTGACTTAATGGACACATGGGTACTCAACGTCCTCATGTGAAGGGCTGAATGTTACATCTTTAGCACTGACTTTCTCCATTTGAAATATTAATCTGAAATTCAGTATTTTACTAAAGAAACATTTTCAAACAGTTTAAAATAGCTCTTTTACTCAGATGACCTAGCTTCAGTTGCTAGCACCGTTTCACAAGTTCTTCAGTTACTACCTTCCACCTCACACAATACTAGAATTTCTAATGCAAAAAAAACCTAATTAAAAGCCAGAAAAAGAGTAAAGCTTTTCCTATATCATAAAGAAGCCATTTTATACACTGGTAGACAGCTTTGAAATACAGGAAACAAATTTGCCTTACCAAAAGAATGTGAGGTTTGTTTAGTCAGGATGTCCTACGTTACTACAGTGATGCTAAGTATGTCTCTGCCCAAATATTCTAGAATGCCATCAAAGTTTTCTTCAGATGTTTTACTTATACAGTATTTTAAATATATTTCAAAGTTTCTTTGTAGATTAATTGATTTTTATCAAAAAGTTTCAAAAAATGTATTAATTACTTCAGGAAAATAGGTGTCTAAATATCACCTACTAGATATTATTTTTCCTTTAATGAAAATATCAAGGTTAAAGGTAAACATCCATGGACTAATGTGTTTCATATCTCAACTCTACCTTCACCAGAAGCTGCCAATCCAAAAGAAGAAATCTTCAGATTAGCCATGGTTTCTGTCAACTGACGTACCTAAAGATGGGATGATTATCAGCAAAAAGTAAACTACATATGATTAAAAAAAAAGGAAAAATCACTGCTTCAAGAGTTCTATGGTAAATACTACTACAAAAGCCTTGTATCTCCTACAGAAGTAGCTAGGATGCATCTGTAATGGAAAAGAACATGCCAGAAGTTAATTCTGAACTCCATGATGAAATAAAATTTATTAGACAGTAGTTTAAGAAGAAACTGTAAAAATAATTTCTGGGGAAAAATGACATATGTCAGACCCTGCATCTAAATTCTGCAACATATTTCTAATGGCCCCAATCCAGCCAGCAGAACTACATGGTCACTATTGCTCACAGTCTGTTCTTCAGTCTGTATGGAAGCACTGGATCTAGATATTGGGCCAGCAATCACATTATCATTTATGCCACCTCGGAAGTTTTTTGTTAAAACCAAAAACAAACCACAAATTTCCTTAAAGTATTTTCTTATAGAGAAGATAACTCATGGTATTTCTTGCCGTACGTTTTTTTTTGGCTGACCACTCCAAGAAGATATCAGAACTGAACTACATGCCTGTAAGTTCCAAAGTACTCCAGCCATCCTCCTTATGCTAGCTGCACAGAGGCTAGTACTTCAACCTGGCAAATAAAATTCCCGATCGTCTATTAAAAGCAAGTATGTGGGCAGCACGCTTAGTTTCACAACTCAAAATAAAATTATTTGCAATATAGAAGTTTGGTGACTGAAAAGAAGGAATCTCTTTAAAGAAAGACGGTTCTTATATAAATCAGGAACATTCCTCATGTTCCTCTCCACTGGTTTTTGGGTGGGGTTTTTTTGGTCCTTTTTTGGGGGGGAGAGGGGGAAGTGGTGGGGGTGGGTTGTTTCCCACCCCCCAATTAGAAGTACATTAATTTTAGCAGACACTCACTAGTATTTTCTTGTTTGGAAATTCTGCTTGTTAAAAATATAATAATATTTTAACAGATTAATTTTATTCTTTAGATTCTTAGATTTTCAAGAATGCTGCAATATTTGTGGAGAATACAGTTGCCATTTTTGAAGTGTTAAGCGTCCCAACTTACTACTTATAAATAGATACTATATGTAAGATAGCTGAGCACATCGAATTCTTCGCAATAGCTACTAACTAAACCTCAACTAAAATACTGTCCCATGACGAGAAACAAAGTTAACAGATTGGCCCAGTTTTAATCTAGAAAACATTGTAAAGAGACTAACTTTGGTTTAAATAGAGTAAGTCACTCAAAAATCACATGCAGTTTTTGTAAAAACCATATAGCTTCCAGTACTGTCTATACAGAAATATTTTCTGTGATAATCTACACATGTATCTGCTAAATTCCCCTATATTCCCCTAAATTCCCCCTAAATCTAACTGCATTTACACGGAAGTGCCCTAAAAGGCACTCTTTTTGAAGTTTAAAGTGGAGAGTAATTGTTTTAAGTTTCACTTTGTATTCTCCCTTTGTTTTTTAAAAAAAAAAAAGCCTTGATTTTTACTATGACACTAACCTTCACTTACTGTTCACAGATGCAAAGATCTGTGCCAGCATCTATTTTAAATGTTTTGTTAAGATTTGTTAACAAAGACATCTATATAAAAATACTTTCTTAATATAAAATAAGCTAAAGACAAGTAGCTATTTCTAGTATAATCAGATAACAGAAGTGGATTGTGACGGGATACAAGAAGTAGTCTAACATTTGTTAGGTCAGAGCTATATATTCCACAGAACGTTTATAAATACACTTGTTCATTTAGGTCAATACATAACACTTCATCACAGAATCCCATTTAAGAGATTTATTAACTGCACGATATGATAACGGCTCATTCCGACAAGCTTTCCATCATGCCTTCCTGACACGTTGAGTAAATGCTGTATTCACAATGGCTTTTGAGAGTGGCAGAATGCTAATTCAGCAGTTGCACACAACATACCTAGAATTTGGATGCTGGTAAAACTCCTAGCTGCAACTGCATTAGCTCCTCCTCTTACACTTATTGTTGCTAAGTATCCACCTTAAGCTTTCAGAAGGGAATGGTCCACATGAAGTTTTCCCAAAGAGTAGAAATTCCCACACTAGCCACAACCTATTCATAAAATCCATAATCCATCTACCACTATCCATTTAACCTATATTCACTAGGTCTTAATATTCAAATGGTTTTCATGTTCAAATCTTTCAGACCACCTCGCCCTGATACAGAATTTTTAAACTCTGTACTGATGCTACGTAACTCTTACGTAAGAGTACCTGCACACTAACATAGTTATTTCAGATTTCAACCAATCAGCTTGACTGAGGCCTACATAATGAAATTATGCAATAGTTAAAGCAATAGCTTTAAAAAATTAAAACTAAGGAGGACTGCAAACTGAAGAAATACGTTCAATTAATTATCAAGTAATAAATATGCAGAACAGAACTATACAAATTTGACTCAACATCAATAATGGTTTTCATTAAGAAAATGCTTCTTGAGGTTTAATAGCTGTGTTGCAATAGAACCTCTGGTGTTTAATAGTAATGTTTTTTAAGGCAGTCATTATGCACTATATGCTATGCTTTCTTAGCAATCAGAAAAACAACAGAAAGGCAGTTATGTTTTTCAAAACTTACAGTTTAAGTGAATTAAAATGGGCAATTTTTAAAGATGTACAGCTCATCCACACACTGTGGACAACAAAAATGTATTGACCAAATAAAATATCAATAGGAGACCACAGTATGCAAAGAAACAGAACTCCACAGACATTTCATCAATGCCAAATGATGGTAGAGATAGAGCAAAATGTCAATGGAATGAACTTTGGAATACAGTCACAAAGAAAGGGTGGGTGTGTGTTTTCAAAACCTTCAGTCATTTTGATTCATCATGTGAATTTAAAAAAAAAAAAAACAAAACAAAAAGACAAAAGCCCAACCAAAAAACCACAAGCCAAAACCCCTAACCAAGACATTGAGATAACACTGGATTTATGACGTAAATCCAGCCCCCTGAATTCAGTCTAGTGTGCTTGCTAATAAGAGAGCTTCACTGACTCAAATTTAGAGATCTAGACAGTTGTGCTGTAATAAAATAACGCTGAAAAAGTGGAGGTCCAAGATTGACGTTTCATCCTCAGTCACTCAATGGGGAAGTTATTTGAACACTAACTACGTGTTAGCAACCTGCTATATAGTTCAGAGATGTTTGAATCCTTCTGAAAATAAGCATATATCCTCTACACAAAACGAAATCCCCAAACCCATGAATTGCATCATGAAAAAAAGACCAGGCTTGGTATTTTCCATCTGTCAGTTCCAAAGTTACCTTATACTCATTTGCAGTAACCCACTCTGGTTCTTTTCTCTTCTTTTTCCCTTTTTTATTCTTGGTGTGATGAGTACCAGAGGCCTGATATGACTGCAGATCCACTCGTGAATGAAACTGGTATCGGCCGCTTTCTACATCACAGTAGTAATAAATTCCAGTTGCTGGATCATAATACAGTTGATTTTCCTTTATAAGAAACAAAGAACAATGTTATCAACACTTCAATATGTACATTGTTCAAAGAAACACCTAGTTAATAACAAACCACATACTAAGTTTTTTAAAAAATACTCAAACATACTAAAGAACTGTGGTTGCTTGACTCTGTCTACCAGGTGCCCATCCAGCTGCTCTCTCATTTCCCCTCCTAAACAGGACTGGGGGAGAAAATTAGATAAAAAACTTATAGGTCAAGACAAAGACAGGGAGATCATCATCATGGGCAAGCCAGATTTGAGTTGGTGAAAATAAATATAATAATTTAGTGCCTGTTAAAAGCATGCTGG
>KL265830.1:70259-86247 GCA_000699545.1 Podiceps cristatus | reverse complement strand
AGGAATGCTTTTGCCCATTAGTCTCCCTCCATACTGTACGAGCCACTTCTTTTGTTTCTCAGGCTGCAGGCTGTAGCATGCTGCTCTACCCCTGCTCCACAGCTCCTCATTTAATTAAAAGATGACAGATGGAGTGCAGTGCATTAGTATATATTCACCTGAATTTCCTTTGTCATCTCAGGGAAGAAGAGTAGAGGAGGAAAGGGAAAGGGTCTTGAAACCAGCATTAAACAGTATGGGCAAGAGTAAGTCTAAACACAATTCTCGTGGATATTTCCCAATGTTGTCTGTGTGCTTGTTAGCTGTGTTCTCACAGGTGCAGTGAAATCATATGCTTGTTTCAGTCCATTTTCATCATTGGTCCAAATTAATTCTTAGATTGATAAAAAAATTTCAGACTTTCACCAGTAGACACGCTCAGTTCACATTAATTTTGGTTGTTAACTGGTTTGAGTCTTCTAATAGCTGTATAGAGATATATGAAAAAGAAATACTGAACTAGCAGTCTCTAACAACAAAAAATAAATAAAACATACAATATAACAAAAGAAGAGATGAAACTAAGGAGATAAACTCATCATTCCTATTAATCATAAATTATTTTGAAGCAATACACAGCTTATCATGAGCCTTTTTTTTTAAAATATGATTTTATAGACTAGGCCAACAGAGTTCTAGTTATGATGGGAGGGCCTTTGAGTATGAAAGCAA
The DNA here is from genome assembly GCA_000699545.1 of Podiceps cristatus. Classification (NCBI taxonomy): domain Eukaryota; kingdom Metazoa; phylum Chordata; class Aves; order Podicipediformes; family Podicipedidae; genus Podiceps; species Podiceps cristatus. The sequence goes on along the minus strand of KL265830.1, from coordinate 85,536 downwards.
CAAAAATAGATTATAATTGCACATGATCTGACATTATGCCACAGTTCTATTTCTCTAGAAAGATATTCTGGTTTCCTAAATTTGCACCCCCTAGATACATCCCTGATAGGTTTATGTTTCAGATTAAGTAATTAAATTTAGATGCTTACATGTAGGCATGTTTAAGCTTCCATTAAAAACAATAGATTGAAATTAATCTGTTTAACCTGAAGTGATTTCCACCTGTCTGTTTCTAAACTTCAAGGCTATCCTGGAGAATAGTGCTCCAAGGAGAAAAATATTGTGCTTTAAGGTTGAATATGAACTATGCTGTATGAGGAAACATAGTTTAAAAATATATATTTGCAGACAGCAAGTATTATTTCAGGGCCAGCTCATTTGTAGAGTAATAGTCTCTTTTAGCTCGTGTTAAAAAATGTTTTTACTCAACATGTCTTGTCTGTGACTTATGATATACATATGTTAAATACTAAAGCTATAACTCATAGAGCACTTTATATCTCTCCCTGCCCTGCTGCTGGCACCATTTTCTTAAGTATTCCACATACTGACCAAAGTTAATCACATTCACTGTTAAATTGTTGAGAATCTTGCCATGGTTTCATTTATTCCTATATAAACTATGAGACATTAATGATGAGATATGGAAATCATATTGCCTGTATTCGAATCAAGAAGCTGATAGAAAAGAATACGTCTTATTAGGTAGACATTAAAAAGGTTTCCTGCATTTCACAGCCTGGCTGCTCTGACTTTCACCTCTGGTTAAACAATGAAAGAACCAAAATAAAAATCAGAAAGCAAAGAAGAAAAAGCCTAATTATTGTTTTCAGCAGTACAATTAGCCTCTTTAATTGCCTATCTTCAGTGATTTAAGCAAATTCTATGAATCTTCAGGGAGACAAACATTAGCTATTTCTGGAACAGCTAAGTGAATCTAAGAAGGGGACACTAAACACATTCAATGGGTATTTTTCCCAAAATTCAGACGAAGCAAACACTGATCACCTTCTTCAAATCAACAAAAAAGCAAATCCATTTACTAGTTTTGATATTTAATGAGAGTTTTGCAGTGACATCTGTCTATCAAAGTATGACTGTGTCTTCTCTTAATCCTTTAATTTTATTTTCTCCTCCAAGTGTTTCAGAACAAAAACTGAGCTAACTCAATGGATAGATGCTTCCTGGTGTCTTTGTCTACCACTCCTTGAGATTTAATGTAAAATTTTGTCTGTCCTAGATGGTGATGAGTATCATGATAACTTGCTAATTTACCAGAAGGTAAAGTTTCAGACCTATTAGTATCTGATATATAGAAAGTGTATTATCAAAAGAATGCGCAGATTCTTTGTTAGACTTGTGACACATTCATAAAATATCTGTGTTTGCTGATCTTTCTTTGGCAGGTGCATCCTCCCATATTTCCCCAATATGTTCCCTTGTTTACAATCTTGCAGCCAGCTTGTTGACAACAGATATTTTCTGATATTGTGGCTTCATGAAAGCGACTTCATGAAAGCAAGTGGAGTTCTTGTTAATTCACTCACTACTTCATTTTCAGGCAGAAATATAACTTGGGACTGTAGTCTCTTCTGTGCACCAAGTCTAACTAGGTGGTTTTATAAAATGAAGTTTAGTTTCCCGCTTTATTGGCTTTTCATGAACTTCAGAGGTATTGCATTCAATTTTACCCCTATCCCAAATCGTTTCATCATTCTTTGACAGCCAGTTTAATTAACCCACAGGCATTTGGATCCTGCACTTTGTTATAAAATGTAATGTGTGTCAACTTTGGGTTAGCTTTTGCACTGGGATATGCATCAAACTTATTGTAATACATTCATTTTTTCCCCCTTCATTTCAGATAACACATAAATTAATGGATTGCAAGGCCAGAAAGAAACATTGTGATCACCTCATGTAACCTCTCAAGTAAAACAGGACCATGAATGTCATCCAGTTTTATCCACCTATCCATTTATTCTAAGTGTGCCTCTGTCCAAGTGCCTCTAAAATAAACAGGTCACATTTCTTCTCCTCTCATCTCTGTGTTTTCAGGATAATCTGCAAGCTTTTGGGATTTTATACTCTATTCAGGAATGATTTTCTATTTTTGTCAGTCCAGGGTAATTGTGCTCCCATCTTAGGCAGTGGTTATGAATCAGAGATATATGGATAAGAACAGGTAAACTGTAACCCCTACATAAGCATGTGTTTGAGCAATGTAATTTCTTATATTTTATTTTAAAAGTGCTATTTATTTTCTTATAAAAGCTCTGAAAAACAAGCTTTCTTTGTTGTTTCTATTTTCAGTGTGAAATCCTGACCAAAGCTACAAGCCTTATGAAACATCATGACTCTGTTAAACTCCTGATGAAATCTGTAGGTGTGAATAGGTTTAAGGGTAGAAAATTTTCTAGTAATGGATTCATATGGTAATGAAGGTGTTAAAGCTAAAAGGTTTTTAAAATATGTGTACTCTGACAGGAGTGGGGAACATGCTGAATCACTTACAATGATGAATATTTAAAAATAGGGCACAGATGTCTAATTTAAATACAGAAATTTTCTTGGCATCTTACTAGTTGTTACTACATTTTTTTAACATGTATTTTATTCACACATTTAAATTTACTTGCTCTGATTTGCTTTGTCAACTGCAGGAGGCTGACTGATAATCCACACTTTGAAAGCTGCCAATGCCTCTCAAACAAATGTGAAATTTAAGTTTGCAGTGTGGACTTCGAAATTGTTCAGAACTTTCAGTTGCTTTGTCATTAAGTTTGGTGGGTGAAAGTGCTTTTCCAACGGATGAGAAGGAAGAGTTAGAGGGTGAAATCCTGGCGCCTTTGATATCATGACAGACCTCCCATTGACTGTAATGGGGCCAGAAGTTCACCTGCTGTTATCTGCTTAGCTATCTGTCTGTACATTTTTAATGTACTCAGAAAAGCGGAATCTGAACACTAGTTTAAAGCTGGGATATGGAAATACCTCTTCTTCCTAAGTGACTCAATTGATTCTGCAGCCTGTAAGATGTGAGGAGCTGCAAATCCTTTTTAAAGCAGCTTCAGATAATGCAATATAAAGAACAATATATTATTCAAGTAACCCGTTTGTAGTGTGTTTAATGTTTCTTTGCAGCTTGATTTTAAATACAGCTTATGTCCTTTAAAAAAAAGAACAAGAAATTATTTTTGAAAGGAATTAATTTCTGACAAAAATAAATGTTTCTTATACAAGATTTTATTTCCAGTTAACATTTTTGCTTGAAAAAAAGTGAAAATGACCTTTAGCCATGTTTAATTAATCTTTTCAGCTTTTTTTTGAGTAAACATTTTTAACAAAAAGAAAACAATTTATACCTCAGCTAGTTAAACAACAAACGAAAATCAGCTTTTAGATTAATTCTTCTCTTGAAACCCCACATTCCTATAGTGCTTTTAAATTTCTACACAAAAAGAAGAAGTCTGGAGCTTTTTACCTAGCAATAGAATTTGGTATACTTATGATCTAGTTATTCATATTCATTTAAAAAAACAAAATAATGAGACTCTGTTCTTTCTTAAGGTACCATAATCAAGCTGACTAAGTTTGTTCTAAAGAGCCTATCAATTCCTATTTCAGCGTCATCCAAATATTAAATACAGTATTTAGTTGGTCCATTATATTAATGCTCATGAAGGCTCTTTCTATTCCTAGTATATGCAACTATTATTATATTAATTTTTCTAGCAATTTAAACTAAATTGTATTTTGCTCATCCACACAATGCAGGAATCATGGGAAATTCAGTGCCCTGGATCATACAAGTAAGAATAGATGGCTATCACATTTGGGTTTAGGACTAAAATCTATGAATCTTCATTTATTCCATGCCTTCTGATTAATGAAAAAGGCACAGGTTTACTTTCTCTAAAACGTGCATGTATCCTTTCATTGAACATCACCGGCAGATATATAAGTATTAATAAAATAGCTTTGTGAATGCTTCAGAGAACTACTTGAGGGGCAGGAACCAATGATGTTATATGGGAAGGTGTTAGTATCAAACATGAAGCATGTTCCTGATCTATCAGCAAAGGCAGACCTAATTAAATGTGATGAGTGTGCTAAGCCTTCTTCATGAAGGTTAACTCAAAGGAGCATTTTAAAGGCTTTTGGGTTTGTGTTACATGATATGCGTGACCAGTGAAGTCATTTCCCTCTGTTGTCCGTATTTCACCATCTTCATAAACTATAATGTGGTCTCAAAAATGCAATGACCCTGGGCTTGGTTGAACGCTTGATGCACACAAATACTTTCTGGCCTTGCTCTGACAACTACTTTTTCTCCCATTATACTCACCACTTCCTTTCTAGCTTTTTGGAAGTTGGTTTACTGAAGACACTTCTGTGGATGGTTCCAGCTCTGGTGATTACTATTTCTGTATTTCCATTCATGAACCTACGGCACTATTTTAACGTGCATGCCAGGCAGGCTGCAAAGCTGGGTCTTTATTTATTAAACTGATAATCCTCGTGAAACAACTCCTCTGGATGCCTATCAAGTGATATTCATTAATATGAGTAATAAATGTAGAAAATATAATGTGCACTTGAAGCTATATACACTTTAATTAAATATCAGCATATAAAATGGACAATGAACTATTAATTTTTTTGCCGTTATGAGCTTTGCAGCTGATATTGCAAACAAAATGCTAAAACACATTTTCCAACAGGGAAACAAGGAACATTACTTCTATTTATGAACTTTGCCTACTTAATTTATGCATGGAATTACTTTCCAAAAAATAGCAACTGTGAGATGAATAAATTATATGTATTTTTATTGAAAATATTATAACCGTAGACATCAGGTAACATATGGTGTAATATTTGCTATTTGATAGCTAATAAGACACAGAGAGTGAGAGGGAGAGAGAGAGGAAAAAAAAAAAAGCATATGATTTTAAAGGTAGTAAAAGCATCAAAGTAATAAAATTATGCCTTTGGGTAGAAGCTTCCAGAAATGGGCCTAAAATCTGTGTCATGTAAGATAATTACAACCTGCTGACAAGGTGAATGGTCATCACTACAATTTCTCACTGAGATACTTGTGATTTAAAAGTCCAATGATGTATAGATTTAATGGCAAGTTTGCCTTGATTATCAGCAATATTTTGTATTTGGTTTCAGAACTTGTTTCCCTGGGGTATTATTATAATATGTAGAGACATTTATATAGCACATAGGCAAAGATATTTTTTCTTTATTATAGATTTTTCTAGAACATTATTAATTGATAGGGATAAAATCCATTAGCAGAACTCATTATTTTTTAAATTTTAATTTATTTACACTGAGAATACTTCCTCCTCAGATGATTAGCTGCAGTATTAGTAATAATAATTCTTCTTTGCTTTCCCTTTATTAAGACAGTTAATTCAATTTTGTATGGAGATGAACACTATCATATGGGCTGAAAAATAGGTGATGGATGTGGTAACGAAACATTACTGGGGGCTACATCTGAGATCAATTTGGTTGTATTTTATATTAGGTTCGGTATAAAATGTGCATTATTATTCATATGTTATTCAGTAAGGTGTTGGCTAGTATAGAGTGGACATAAAAAGTACACAGAAAATGTAGGTGAATCGTGTTGCCACATACTGTAAAGCCCAATGTTTAATTAATGTGAAGTTACTCTTATAGTCTTTTCCATATTTCTCTAAAGAAGAGAGTTAAAATATTGAAATGGAACTGAAGAAAATTGTTTACAAATTTTTGCTGTGACTTTTTGAACTGCTTTAGTACTGTTCAGTACTGTTCAGTAAAGGCAGTCACAGGGTACCCAAGAGCAACCACAGTAAACACCAGCTATACTATAAAAAAATCAACAATCTGCAGATTGTTGGGTGAAGGTTATGTGTTTCTACATAGAAATTGCAGGATACTTAATGCAAAATAATGTGGCAATTCAAATTTGTTGTGATTTACTTATATTTTATTTGTTTCAGGTATTGTGAGGCTTACTTTGGATTGACTGTAACATAGGTTTTCTACATCCAGTAACATGAACATAAGAAACTTTAAGCTTTCTGCAGTCTAAAAATCTGTCACACAATCATCTAACTGAAATGTTATTCTGTACAGATTTCTTCATGAATTATATATAGGTTAAAAGAGTTTGCCATAAATAGTGGGTTCACAGAAAGGACAGGATGAACATTTGAACTCATTGGTAAAAGGGGGAAGACATTTTTTACCTTCTCCTCTCAACTTGCAGTCACCCATCTAATGCAGCTGCCTACAAATGTAACATTAGTTCAACATTAAAATTCAATAAGCCTCTTTCTTAGTTTCCCCAACAGGTCTCAAATATTGCACAGACAGGAACTATAAGGCTGCTGCTGCAGCTCTTCCTATTGCACAGACAGGAACTATAAGGCTGCTGCTTCTTCCCGATCACTGAGAGGAAGTGGGTAACACCACGCCTTTGCTTGACCTGTGTAAGTCACCTCGATAAAAATATTAGAATTGTTGTTTAATCCTGTGAGAACTATTTAAACCTGTGAGGGTTTTTTCTTCCTTTTTCTTTTTTTTTTTTTTTTTTTTTTCCTTTATAAAATTTTTTTTTTTTTTTTTTTTTTTTTTTGGCCTTCATAAATTTTTGTTTTCTTTTGCTTTGTTTTGTTTACAAAAGCTGTAAAGGAAATGACACCGTTGAAGAGAAAAAAAAAAAAAAAGAAATCTCTTGTTCCCAGTGTTATGAAGAATGTCCACAGACATGAATGGCTAACAGTAGCGTGAAATGGTAATTAATCATGTAGTTAGTGGATAAGCAGCCTGTGTGGGAGTGAAAAAGGGAGTTAATTATTTAATTCTGGTTTTATTTCCCATGCCATCAGATATCAGGAGAAACACTGCTATATCAAGTCATCAAGTCATATGAGTATGACTTCATTATAGTCATACATGTTCATCAAGTCATACGAGTATAAAAGAAAGTTTGGTGTGTGTGTGTATCCTCTCGAAAACTGTTTCTATGATCACATTATAGATGCATATTTATTAATTTATGCATGTATTATGTAAGGAAAGGTTGAGAAACAGAAAAAATTGTAACCTTCCAGACAAGGAAAAAGAGTACCCCCCAAACCTGCTGAAGGTGATGCTGCACGATGCAGCTCCCAGCCAAATAGTGCTGGTTTCCCTACTGGACAATGCGTTATACTGTGAAAAGAAATATAAATGTTATGTTCCTAATGAGGATGAATATATAAATAAATATAAACTTCCTAATAAAACAGTTATGTTGAGAATCCTATCTTAGTTAAAACTATAAAATAAAATGAAGGTAAGGTGTTTATAATGAGACAGTATTTGTTAATTCTTCCAGCTTAAGCTCTCTGATGAAAAGAAGTGAAAAGGTAGTTTTCAGGGATGATTAATTATGCTTTTTGAAGAGAATAGACACATCATTTTCTTACAATATTTTGATACTAATACACGTCAATGTATCTGAAATGAACTGCGAAAAGACAAAGAGTGATTGTATTCTTTTCCTGTAGTTTTCTAAATATCACTTTTGAGAACTCTGCCTCTGTACTGTCTCTCTAAATTGTGTTTCTTTCCGTCAATCTACACTGCTAAACTTACTTTGCTAATTCCAGAAATCTTAAATTCATTGCTTATTCAGAACTATTTACAACACTTTTATATACCATGATCTCTCAGTCATGGCAATTTTAAACAGCTAGCTGCTTGTCTCAGGTTTCAGAAAACAAAGAAATATTGTTTTGCTTCAGCATACAATTAAGGATTGACTCTGTAAGCATTTTTTTTGTGTGTGTACTTAACTGCTCAACTGGATAGCAGACTTCAGAGTTGTCCTTATGACTTACTGTACTGATGTGATTGTTTTGTCTTTGTCTATCTGTACAGAAGGCTTATTTGTCACAAAATGCTTATTTCAGAATATGCTGAAACTAGATTTCAATCAAGAATGTATAAAAAACCAAGATTTTTTTTCCCCAGAATTATTTGACAGACTTCAAATTATAAATAAATAACCTAAACATTTCTGAGAAGTTCATCTGAAAGCTTTAAGCAGTTCTGAAGGGTATTTTTTTCTGTGAAAATACTAAAACTTATTATAAACATTTAGCTGAAATACTTGGGAGTGATTTTTCCGACTCGTAAAGCTATGATGAACCCGTTCAGTGAAACAAGAACATTTTGACAAACTCTGCATGTCATTTCTCAAAGTATCTGAAAAAGAACAAATATGTTCCCAACTATTCTTCTTATATGTATATATATATTATTTTTATTTTCTTGGTACAATAAGCATTTAATATTTCTGATAATGCAGTAGGTTTTATAATGTGGTTGTGAGGTATTAATTTTATATTACCATGATACTGAATATTGAAGTATAACACTGGGGAATAGAATTAAAGTTAATAATTTCTATACTTTTAAGAATATTTGCTCAGTAGAATGATTATATATCCTATTACATATAATAAGGGACTGTAATTTTTTTAGAACTTTTGTAGAATGTAAGGCTTGCAGAGATCACTTGTATGTATAGTTCACTCATTTAGTCTAATTATTGGTGTTTCAAGCTAGTGCTGCATCACTTGTGCAAATTTCTACTTAATTTAATTCAGATGTAACGGAGCCCTTATTTTTAGTCATTTAATGTGCAAACTATGATGAAAATGCCAACATTTATTGATTCATTATCAAACATAGCTTCTAGCAGAATTTTAAATTTCACATTAGACATTTTTTGATTTGGTTTGCTCTTTTCTTAGAGAATTATCTTGTCATGTTGTATCTGGTACTAGCTAAAAAGAACAGTGGACTCTAGGAGCTGCAAGGAAAATACAGCTGTTTTTTCTCTTTTCCTGTCTTTCTGCCTTTTTTTTTCTGTTCAAGGTGCATACACCAAGATTTATTTTACATTAGTTTGGGACCATTTATGAAGCAAGAGCAAAGTTTTTCATATGCATTAAAATTTTAAAAGCTTTGTAGTAAGTCAGTAGGTTTATTCTCTTATGTTTAAATGACAACATATAATTCACAGGAAAATAGCATGATGTGTCAAGCTACTCCAAGCAAAAGGGTTTTGCAAGACATTGTGTTCTTTTTTTCTCAGCAAGAAACTTGTTGGACCCCTGAGACTTCTTAATTATATTCTCTGTAATCTACAAGAGTAGTTGTTGTTGTTCTTGTTTTTTTTTAAATAAAGTTTACTTGCCAGGTGGGTTTATAAATATCCCAAGTGTCTCAGTCATCTATGAAACACACATAGATCTTTAGGCAAGATGTTTAACATTACTGTGCTTTTTTAGCTTTTTTAGCTATTACAGCGGTGCATGCCAGCTACAGATAAAAATGTTAGCAAGAAAGAGCTCAGTGAATTAGCTAGACCAGAATCCTTTTCCTCACTGATTTCACAAGATCTTCATGATGGTTAGCACCATCTAGATGACCCCAGCTGATACTGAATATATAGGAAAATGAATGTATTGACAACAAAAATTTCAGGAATATAAGTTTGATGGCTCATTATTTGCCACTTTACAGAACCGATGCCGGTAAAAATGGAATAAAGTTAACAAAAATAAATGTCAAATAAGCAATTTAAAATTCAAGGAGAAACCTCCTTCAGGCTTTCATGGAGCATCCCTCTGCTCTTAATTCTAACATACAAAAGATACCTGCCTAGCAGATTAGGAAGCCATAAGGTTTGATACACTTTTAGGAAGAATCCTTCACAGCAGTTGTAGGCAGTAATTCATCTCACCTAATTTTCACCATAGAAAAGATGATAATCTACTTAAGCTAATCATCTAAGTCCTCCTTTTACGCAATGGTAAAGCTACCTCCTTGAGAGGGTAAGTGCTAGTTTTGGACCCACATATTAAGTTGGGAATGGTTCCTCAAGGGCTCACATAAGGAACCCAGACAGTTAATTTAAGTAAGGTAATCTGGAGAACTTTCCTTGGCAAACCACATAAGAGACCTTGCTCATCTTTCAGTTTATTTAGCCTAGCAGAGGTTGGAATATTTGTCTTTTCACTGTTTTGGTAGGAAGTTTGTTGCTTTAAAACATGAATTCTGGCACGTACATTTTTTTAGAAATTTGCTGTGTAAGATTTGAAACTGTTATTCTCCTTTTGTGATAGGTAATATAGTTTTATTCTAGATCCAAAATACTGATGAAATTGTAAATGATAATGAGCAAAACATCCTACATTTTTGCTTTCTATGTCAGAGAAGTAGTCTGGAAAGTTTTTATTAAAGCAATGGGTGTTTTGGAAATACCTGGCTAACAGTTACGCTATCATGGTGCAGGAAAACAGACAAATGAGGTTCACTATGACTTAAAAGGCTTATTGTCTTCCAAGAAGTTGGGATAGATTGTGAGGCTAGAAGGCAAAATCCAGAAAATGCAGGGAAAGAAGGGTTAAGAGAAGAAGGTGTATCTCAGCACCTCAGAGAACTGTGAGAAGTTAGACATTTCAGAAACTATTTGAAGGGATATAATACCAGGGGATTTGGAAGAGCTTAGCTTGACCAAAGACAACCAATATTGGAAAGGAGTGCTATGCTTCACTGCCTTGTGATTCCTTGTGACTGCTACAGCTGGAGAAGGCCATGGGATAGTATATATAGAGCTTAGATTATCAGTAAATGTCTGACAGTGGCACATTAAAAGTTTATGTCTAGAGTGCTGAGCCATGACGCAAATGACTGGCTCATTAGATTATGAAACATCTTGAAATAAGAAATAAACAAGGAAAAAAAAAAAAAAAAAAAAAAAAAAAAGCAGACAATGGATAGCTAAAGACATTAAAATAAGGAAATGACACATTCTGGCTTCTGTCTTTGTTTTATGTGAGTGACACAAGAGATGATGCCTGGTAGGAGTGATACATTCAAGCCAGAAAGTTTCTTAATGGTCAGAAAGGAGAACAAGGGGGGATAGGACCACCAGATTTAAAGATGACAAACAATGAAATTCACTGCAGATGAATAAAGAATCATATGCCTCGGTGCAAAGACTATGAACGAGGCCCATTTCCAGTGCTATAGCAAAGCCTATGTTTTAGGATTAAGGATTTTAGCAAAGGCTGCAACTTTTGCAATGCATCCATGTAGCTGAGCATTACACGGTGACTCTGATTTCTACACTTACGATCCCAGTATAGGATGGATAGATAGTATGGGTAATTCTCAGAAGGAACTTCCATGTTTACAGAATCTCAGAATGGTGGGGGTTGGAGGGGACCTTTGGAGATCATCCAGTCCAACCCCCTGCTAGATCAGGGTCACCCAGAGCAGGTCACACAGGACCAGATCCAGGTAGGATTTGAATCTCTACAGAGAAGGAGAATCCACAACTCTCTGGGCAACCTGTGACAGGGCTCTGTCACTCTCACAGGAAAGAGGCTTTTGTTCATATTCAGATGGAACTTCTTGCGTTTCAGTTTGTGCCTGTTGCCCCTTGTCCTGTCATTGGGCACCACGGAAAAGAGTTCAGCCCCATCCTCTTGACACCTGCCCTTGAGGTATTTATAAGCACTAATACGGTCCCCTCTCAATAATCTCTTCCTCAGGCTGAGCACCCCCGGCTCCCTCAGCCTTCCCCCATAGAAGAGATTCTCCAGTCCCCTAAAATTAATTTTAATTCCTCCTAAATGTTCTTCTGATTCACATCTCTTTGACAGCCATGTTATCTCCATAATAAGTGTTTTATTACACGTATTTTTTCTTCATTTGCAGCCAGAATATGTTTTATAAAGGAGAAATAACTCAAATGGCAGAATTTTAAATATATTAAAGAACTGCTTATGCATTTGGTAAAGGACTGTTTAAAAATAAGAAAAATTTTCTAATCAGAGTTGGAGTTGATGGGCTGTAGCTAAAAGAGTCTGGTGATATTTTTAAAAGATCTGCACAGATGTTCTCTTTTGTCTTTTCAGTCTACGTAAGTAGTTTTGGGATGGATGACTGTTTCAAAATAAAGTTCTAAGACTACCAAAACATGAATGAGTAATAAAACAAAGAGCAATCTTTAAAACACACATAGCTTAGCCGTGACCACATGACTGCACTGTTCTTGATACATGTTTCTAGCTCTTCTTTCCACCCCCCCTCGCAATAAGTGACGGGACTCAAAAGACTGGCTTTTCGCAGCCATGCCTAGATCTCAGTTGGTGTCTATTCAACTGAAATGTAATGATCTAAAAAAAGAATAATCAAAATTATAGAAACTCTGGTTTTGTTGTTGTAATCTTTTTTATTGTTTTTCTGTGTGGAATTTTGTTGTCCTTTTTTTTTTTTTTTTTTTTTTTTAACCATGTGGGACATTGAGATTCTGGGTTTGTAGTGAGTAAGTTTGATCATTCAGCAGCACACAGAAATAGCATCACAGCAGAAAACAGCTCTCTGGAAATACACAGTTTCCAAATGTTACCTCTTCTATTTAACTCTGTTTTCTTCACTTATTTTAGAGTCTGTTAATTTAGAGAAACACAACACTCCTAAAACTAATATAGATTTTTTTTGAATTACTGATTTTTTTTATTAAATACAAGCTTTTTCTTCAACTTGAGTGCTGTAATGAAAAGACAGCAACAAAAACAGCTAACCAAAAAGAAAAAAAATCCCACCATTATGCTCAATAAGTGTTCACAACAATGTAAAACAATCTCTCTTCAAACTGGGTGAGTGCCAGATCCTATAAGCTATTAACTGTGCAGCTTTAACAGAACAATATTAAACATGACAAGAACTCATCTGAGAGCACTAGCAAAAGAGAAGGGTCTGTCTGAGTTGTCCTCCCGTTGAACTTACAGTGCCTAAGCAAACAGAAAATGTCATTAACTTGCAGCTACGAGTGTGCCAATTTATTGTCAGAGGAAATACTTTGAGACTGCTGTCACTTTCTGAGAGTATTAAAAAACTTGATAATCCCAAGTTAAGTTCTTACATGTATTTTGATGTTTGTTTTCTGGAAGAAGGTGCCAAACATGAGTATTCCCTGTACTGGTACTAAGAAATATCTGCTTGAGCTGAGTCTTATCTCTTTTAGTTCAGTGCTCCCTGATTTCTCTGGACGAGGGTTGGATGTAGCTTAAACATAGCTTCCATGTTTTTATTATAAACATTCATTATGTACATGCAATTGCTTGCATCAATACTGAAACTGAGATTTTGTCAGCTGTGAACCCACCTAGCTGAAAGTTTGCACTGAATAAGAGTTTATGGACTTTTCAGTACTTCAACAGTGACTTGAACGTTAGTCAGTATGTTAGCAATGATGAAAACTGGACCCAAGTTTTGAAAATGTTTGCAGATTCCCAGTTCTTTTAAGATCGTCAGAGGAGTGTTGTTGTAGCTCCTTGCCACCTAAGTGGTTCAGATATGACCAATTCCCCTCTGCTGAACAGAGCATGGGTTAGATGTAAATTCACTGGGTTGAAACCTGCTGAAGGATACCTAACCTGAAGGATACTGAACCACAGAACAGCTTGGTCCCACCCTTAAATGAGACAATAAGACATAGTAATTTCAGCCACTTCCAGTGAGAAGTTTTATGTGTCAGCAGTATTGTTTAAAATTGGTCTAGGCCATTTTACCTTTCCCCACTAGGACCTGGCAGCAATTTTCAACCAGGTCAATGCACATTCCAGCCCTGAGCCTGTAATGAGTGCCTCAGTGTGCCAGACAGTACTATTCTGCGCTCCAAATAGGATTTCAATATTTGTCTTTGTGCAAGTCTAAACCTTTAGCTCATCTACACGCCAGCTGAGCTGCCCACAGAACTGTTTATAAAGAAAGCAAACAAAAACAAAAGATGTTTAGGCTATTTGATTCTGGAATAGAAATGTAGTAATTTTGGAAGATGAAAGTACAAATCCAGGCATTATTTTAATGAACTAGTCCATTAGTGAGCCTCCTGATTAGCAAAAATAACCTTGCTTATGTGAATAGCCAGTCCTCTAAATGCATGTTTTGGCTTTACTGGGCCACTTGAAGCACTTGGTGTATTACACTTTAAGTATGTTGTTTTGGACCAGTGACAATTCCTCCCGCAGCCCAAAAGAAAGATGCACTTAGAGGAAATGTTGGCAAGGGACCAACTCCTACAAAGAAATGGCAATTTCTTGTCAAAGACACAGCACAGCTCTATTCTCATTTCCTGGTAAATGAAAGTGTTCTTGCTGTGACCTGTAAACATATTACGCACCCTTCTTCAATTTTGTTGGTTGCAAGACTGACCCTCACTTGATAAAACTGCTTGATTATGGCAGTGTGACAGGAGCATGGTAGTGGTCCTCACGTTCCCACTGCCCCCATGCATGTGCAGATGCTAGTAAGAGTAACTATGCTGGGATTTATTCTACTGCAATTGCTATTTTCCCCCTTTTTTATTTTTTCAAGCTGTTTTGTTTTTCTTGTCTTACTTTTTAATAAAATTTCTGAGCTTTCACACTATATTGTGCAATGAACTTTGCCTGTAGACAAGAACAAAGTAATAAGGGAAGCAGAAAAAAGCACAGTAGATACTTCATGGTATTGCATGGTCTGTGTACACTGGTAATGTTTACAAACCTCTGTCAGGAGATACTTCTGTGCCCTAGAGGAAGAGGGAGAAATATTTTCCATTTAGTTTTGTGAATGAGAGTTTCACACTATATTGTGCAATGAACTTTGCCTGTAGACAAGAACAAAGTAATAAGGGAAGCAGAAAAAAGCACAGTAGATACTTCATGGTATTGCATGGTCTGTGTACACTGGTAATGTTTACAAACCTCTGTCAGGAGATACTTCTGTGCCCTAGAGGAAGAGGGAGAAATATTTTCCATTTAGTTTTGTGAATGAGAGTAAGAAGCCTTTTTTTTTTTTTTTTTTTTTTTTTTTTTTTGAACTTCCAACTCTTAGTGCTGTTGCAAATATCTTGAAAGGAATTCTTCCCGCCCTTGCCCATGCCAGTCCACCCTGGGATAATTCCCAGAGACTGAGGCTAACTCCTTTGGGTTTGGGGCAAATCCACCAATGAAGGCTATGTTCCACCAGTTTGAGGACAGCTTATTTTAATTTAGATACACTTTGCACTACAGTTTTTCTTGGTTTATCTTATGTACTCTAAAGAGATATAATTCTCATACACAACAGCCTTTTATGTATTGTAAGTGGTGTCAGATTAATTCATATCTTCTTGAAGGCTTTTTTCAACTGTGGCAATGAAGTAAAAAGGTGAAAATAA
>KL265830.1:50272-70235 GCA_000699545.1 Podiceps cristatus | reverse complement strand
CCTGCTGAATAAATGTGTTTAGTGAGATGGACACTTGTGCACCAACAAGAAGACCTTTTTCTGAAGTGACATTCAGAAGCCTACTGAACATGGAGAAGAATCACATGTTAATATGCCAATTCCTCTCAAATTAGGATCTCTTGGTGCCTAAATTTATTTCATATCCGAGTTGCATGGAAATAAGAATTACTGTGACATATAATCCCAGAGAAAATATATGGTCTATCAAATAGCTATGTGATTTCCAAAGTAATGTAAGACGAGGTCTGTCAGTGAAGTTCCAGTGTAAAAAAAGGTGAAGGTCCACATTTTTTTAAGGCGTTAAGGAAATGCTTTTTGCAATATGGTGTAAGGATTGATTTCTCAAAATTATTAATCAGTGTTTTTCAGAGAAAGGATCTGAAAAGCGTGGCCAGAAGGTCGAGGGAGGTGATTTTGCCCCTGTACTCTGCTCTGGTGAGACCTCACCTGGAATACTGCGTCCTGCTCTGGAGCCCTCAGCACAAGAAGGACATGGAGCTGTTGGAGCGGGTCCAGAGGAGGCTACAAGAATGATCCGAGGGCTGGAGCAGCTCTGCTGTGAGGACAGGCTGAGAGAGTTGGGCTTGTTCAGCCTGGAGAAGAGAAGGCTGCGGGGAGACCTGATTGCGGCCTGTCAGTGCTTAAAGGGGGCCTATAGGAAAGAGGGGGAGAATCTTTTCAGTAGGGACAACGGTGACAGGTCAAGGGGTAATGGTTTTAAACTGAAACAGGGTAGGTTTAGATTAGATGTAAGGAGGAAATTCAGTGAAACACTGGGCTCTCGGGGTCCCTTCCAACCCAAAACATTCTATGATTCTATCATTCTATGATTCTAAAACCATGAATCAAAGTTAGCCAAAATGGTATGTGGGAAGACTGAAGGTGTTTATTTTGTGTTGTGGTTTAACAAGTTAATTCTTGAAGAGAGGAGGGGGTTTGTGACCGTATAAAAATGTGTGTATGCAGACAATCTTCCACAAAGAAGAGAAATTAAAGAAGATGATACATTAGTAAGTTGTAAAATGTAAGAATAATTTTAATTAAATAAAAAGTGAGAGTGTTCTCTCACTTCTCTAGATCTCTCTTTCCTGTAAATCCTTAAACACTTTACAAATTAGATCAATGTAAATTGTTCGGGTTTTACAGGCCTTTGGCTTTTGTTTGTAGGTTTTTTGTTTATTTATTTCTGTGTCTTTTTTTTTTTTTTTTTTGCAGCTTCTCACAGAAGTTAAAAAAAAGAGCTGGAAATTGAACAGATTTCTTAAGTAACACCAGAAGTTATGGCTACATTAACATGGAATTTCTAAGAAAAATAAAACTGTCCTAAGTTTTAATGTTCTTGTTTCCTGAAACACTGATCTAAAGACATGATACCTGATGCAAATATTATTTCATAGGAATGCTTGGATCACAATCCAAAATAGCAACGGCTTTGGAGCCAGTGTTGCCTTGGAAATGCTCATGTGAGTGTTCAACTGCTCAGAAGACCTAGACACGTATTATGCCTCAAACGGACTTGACTCTCAAGAGGAGCAGCCAGTGCATCACCAGGAACAGGTGTAAGTAGTGTCTCCATACATTATTTGTGATCCAGGCATTGTCTGTGTTGTGAAATTTTGTTGCTCCTCAGAGTTTGCATGAGAATTTGTAAAACTTCAAAGAGGAGAAATGCACCAGCAATAATATATTTCAAACCCCAAGAAAGTATTTTCTAAAAAAAACCATAGAATGTACTAAAAAGGAAAATCCTACATACATAATAGGAAAATAGAAAAATACTACCTGATTAAACAGGTAGTATTTCAATTTTCTTATTTCCAGTTATATCTTGGGGGAACATAGCAGCCTTCCAACCACATCAGTAAAAATTTGAGAAACCATTTAGGACTATCAGGACTTCTGTAGTTTACTCTATATCCCACATCACTGGCTGAATGTAGAGGTACCACTTATGGGGATGTTTATTGTGCACATGCAGAAGTACATGTAATTTTTTATTCTGCATATGTGGAAGTAAACTTAGTGGTTATAACTATGTGAGACTGTTATTTTTTAAAAAAAAATGTTTGTAAAGTGTCCATATAAGGAATGACATTCAGTCTATTATATTTTTCTCTTTATTTTTAATATATTTATCAAAAATATTTAAGAATGGGGATGTTTATTGTGCACATGCAGAAGTACATGTAATTTTTTATTCTGCATATGTGGAAGTAAACTTAGTGGTTATAACTATGTGAGACTGTTATTTTTTAAAAAAAAATGTTTGTAAAGTGTCCATATAAGGAATGACATTCAGTCTATTATATTTTTCTCTTTATTTTTAATATATTTATCAAAAATATTTAAGATATTTTTAGAAGTCAGTTCTTATGGCTTTTTTGAAATCAGCAGTGACCAGTCTGTAGGGGGAGAGATTGACAGACTAACACTGTGTGTTGTATTCCTCAGTAAGTATGAACAAAAATGTCTATTCCTGTTTAGCTGTATTTTAAAGTAGTTGTGGCGGTGAGTTCAAGGAATTAGTTCAAGACCTAATCTTAAACTATACCTGAACTGCTTTACCCGGTTTCAGAGTTATTTCAAGTTATTGTGAGACTGGTATCCTCACACCTCTGCCAACACTTTTATATAAGCTTATATACGAGCACCATCACCCAAGATTTTGACCCAGAGATTTGGGTGATATGTATTTTATATGTTATATTCTTTACTGTTTTTTCTCTCCATGGCATGTAAAAGCAAATAAATTGGTCTTTCATGATTCTACTTAAAGGATCTAATTTGGAAAAGTACAGGACTTTATTTTCTGTAGATACTAGACTCTGCTGTGGTCCCAGAAACATCCTACAAAATTTTCAGGCCAACTTATTTTTGATTTTCTGTTTGCCTGTTCTTCCTCTTAGTTCTCATTCTGTGAAAAGCAACAAAATAACTTCTGATGCAAACTCCATTTCCTCAATGTTGGAGCAACTGTCTTTGCTTCTTAATATTAGAAAAATGAGACACGATGCAAGGTGACAATTTTAAGACATACGTATAGACATTTGATTTTGCTGCCTCCAGCCCAGCTCCGGAAATCTACAGCATGTGTTGTCAGGCCTGGTGATTTAACAGTTCTGACATCCCTGCTCTCAAACAAATTCATCACAATAGCAATACTCAGTCAAGCCAAAGGTATGATTAGCTGGTTTTTTTTGGGTTTTCTTTTTTTTTTTTTTTTTGGGGGGGGGTTGTTCATTTAAGAAGAGGCATGTTTAGAATGAAAACTCCTTACGTGTGCATATGCACATGTATAAGAAAGAGAGGAAGAAGGTGAGCTGCCGTGCAAGTGTATTGAAATAAAAGCATTGATTATGCATATCACATATCCTCCCTTTAAATTGCAAATCCTGAAATCAGAGATCTGGGTGGGATTAAGCTGGGAAAAGAACAGATGGGACTGTTGATGTGACTGCCAGAGGCTTGGGCAGAAGGCAATGAAAAATAATTATATTTTTCCCCTAAATTGAGAAAACTAAACTGGTGATCAGTGGTAGATATTGGGCAGATGGGATGACTTAGAGAAAAAGGTTGGTGGACTTAGTCAGAAGATAATGAAAATAAGATAAGGGTTTTTTAGGGTACATCAAGGGTTCTTGAACTTCAGACCATGTAGCCGTGCATGTTTTTACAGAGACAATAGTACACGGAGGAGAACCTTTTCTCACAATATGTGAGAATTATTCCAGCTCTATTTATCACATAGCACATGTAATGCTCTGAATACACTGCAGCAAATATGTATGTTTGAATGCAGAACTGCAAATGTTTTTGTTTGTATGTCAGTCTGAATATTTCTACTGCCATTAACAGTATAATAAGTGAATGTTTTTTCCTTTCCCTCACCCCATTTTTCACTTAAATCTTCTCCCAACCCTTCACCTTTACCCCAGTGCTCACTCTCTCCTTTTATTTTCTATGAAATATATGCTGTTAATTTGTAAACACTCATATATGGTCAATATTTTATTGTGTTGGGAAAGAAGCAGAAAGGTGATGTCAAAATCCTTCTTCTCCATGATAAACAAAAAATACTAGTATGTACTACAGTAATAATAGCAAATGTTGTAATGCTACTTCACTGACATTTTACCATCCATCCTGAAAAATACAACACTAAAATAAGTGTGATGAGTTAAAATAAATCTAAAAGAATAGGTACACTATTGAGTTTTTTTCCAAAACTTCCTATTCTTTCTGTGTCAGATGTTCAGATTAAAGATCATTGTTGAGATAATTTATTTTTCTTTATTTTAGTATCTTGTATTAGATCAAACACATATTTTATAAACAAGGAAAAAGGGTTCAATTTATAGCACATATGGAAGGATTATTTAAATATGAAAGATTGAAAGGATGATTAAAACTCAGCTATTCAAATGTCATTATTTGTTTTGCAGGGAATCTGTTGCGTGTTGAAAAACGATAGCAACAAAAATGTTGGAGTTGTAATATTACTCACGGTACAATCAGTACAGTTTGTCATGTTTGAATGTCACCATACCTTTAAATATTGGCAAAAGGCCTCAGTAGATAGACTAAAGTGCCACTGAAAAGTGATTTTTTTTCCCCACTGTTTTTTCCATAGTCTCTAGCAATTTTACCAGCTAAATCTATTGACTTTTACAAAGAAATCTTAGTATTCCTGAAAGAGTATCTTTCAGACGGCTCTACAGCATTTTGAAAGACAAGTTGACATCTCTTAACAAATTAATGGAATAGCCTTTCATATAAATAATATTAAAATTTCAAAGTACTTGTTAGAAAAAGTAATTATGGTATCAGATTGCCTCACCTATAAAATGGGGCTCACTAAGAAGGGCTGTAAGATCATAGAAGCTCCGAATCTCAGTTATTAAGTCTTCTGGAGAGGAACTTGGGCAAACTTTCATCATGAAAGGATCCTGGTCAGCTGGTGGGGTACATGCTGTAGTACATGCTGCTGGTATACACATCTGTCCAGACAATTCTTATTATCTGTTATACTGTTCTGCTGGTCTTCATCTTTTAATTGAAGGTCTCCTTCCAAAGTCAGATCCTGAATCTGAATATTCCCATCAACCCAGCATCAGCCACAGACTTAGTTGTAACTACATCACCATGCATGTTACTACCTGAACTCCAGAAGATTTAAGTAAGAGTAATGTCGCACAAGCTGGATATAATGTGCATTTCAGCACCTATCTTCTATGTTAACTATAGGAATGAAGGAAATAACCAGTGTGTAAAGCCAGTCACTATCATAATCACATCTGATTTCCCTGTCAATTTAAGAGTGTGGCAGCTATAAGTAGCTGGCTGCAAGTTGACATCCTTGAGTAGCCAGCTGAGACATCACCTACTATGTTTCAGATACTGTACAAATGCTGTTTACACCAGGGAACTGTGTAGGACTTGTTTAATACCGGTACTGCTGCAGTTCAATGACAAAACTTTGTCAGCTGGTGTGACAGTTTAATGAAGATAAAGAGGACTTTAAAAGCTTCTACTACAAAGGAACATCCTATTTGGGGAAAATAATGAATGGATAGCTTGCTTGGCTAAGAAACAGAGAAGAGATGAATCACTTCTCACTTTTGCAAGATGCCACAATGGCATTTTGGCCAAACTCATAAAACAAACCTTTTATTCTGGTTTCAGAGCAACACAAAAGATCTGGAATGGCTGCAAGAAGTTTGAAATTTGGAGTCTAAGGATGGGAGATTTGAATCCATAAGAAGGTATCTAAATAATAAGTGACTTGATTATCTGAAATTTTCAGCAGAAGTCATCATCAAAAGTCCCTCTTTTGTCAGACTGTGTGGGAAAGAAGGCAAAAGGCAGCCAAGCAAATGAACTGTATAGGTATGAAGACAGGCTGAGAGAGTTGGGGTTGTTCAGCCTGGAGAAGGGAAGGCTCTGGGAAGATCTTATTGCGGCCTTCAATAGTAAAGGGGACCTATAAGAAAGACTGAGACAAACTTTTTTGCAGGGCCTGCTGTGATGGGACAAGGGGTAATGGTTTTAAACTAAAAGAGGGGAGATACAGACTAGATATAAGGAAGAATTTTTTTCATGATGAGAGTGGTGAAACACTGGCACAGGTTGCCCAGAGAGGTGGTAGAAGCCCCATCCCTAGAAACATTCAAGGTCAGACTGGACGGGGCTCTGAGCAACCAGATCTAGTTGCAGATGTCCCTGCTCATGGCAGGGGGGTTGGACTAGATGGTCTTCAAAGGTTCCTTCCAACCCAAACTATTCTAAAAGCTAAAGTATATTTAGTTAATAAGCAGAAACCAAAGGATTTTAAAATACTGATATCCTTTCAGCAGTAGTGAGGCAGGTACTTTTCTTATTCAGTTTCACATAATCTGAGCCTTATAGACTGTTCCTTCATGTCATACCATTTGTGTAGTGCAGCATCACTCTCTGAAAGTCCTAGTTTCACACACACCCCCACCCCCCACCCCCCGCCCTTAATTTCTGCAAAATAGTCACCTGGAAAACTATTCCCTACCTTTATCATTAACCAACACCTCTCACCATTCACTCTCTGACAGAGCCCTGGGTGTAGCTTCACATTGTGCTTTAGCACAGTTGTCACTTGCAATGGCAGCTCATGGGACTGTCAGCACAAATACTCACTGTGCTTCACTGTTGGGCTCAGGCACTAAAGTGATGGGTAGCACCAGCTGCCCACATATGAGCTGGCATCCCGGCCAGCGTGTTAAAGGTCTATAAAGGTTGACAGGAGGATATCAGGTTGGGATTACCTGATTGCCTACTATCTTAATATTCATTCACCATTTTGGATAATTTAAGACTAGCCTTTTTGTAGTCTTGGTAACTCTATACACATTAATGAGAGACACATTGTAGCCGTAGATCCCAAGTCTTTTTCCCACTGTGGGCCTGAGTATGAGAATAATTTCCTTTCTTCAACCATGAAACACAGTTTGGAAGCCACACAAGTGAGCTATAACCCATTACAAAACCACAATAAGTAGAAATTGTCTTCACATTATGTTTTAGATAAATATTTATTTATGTTTTCTTCAGAGGTACATTCTCTCAAATTTCTACCACATTCCCTTAAGAAAAATTCACTAGGAAAACGATGAGATATTAACAGAATCACCTACCATGGAGTTTCCTGAAACTCGTACTTCAGTTGCAAGGGGCATGTTGTTTGTGAGCCTTGGAGACATTTAACAATGTTGGTCTTTGGTCAAATGGAATTGAATTCTCTGCGTAATACTTTATATGAAACTATTCATAGAAAATTTAACAGTTTTCTTCTACAATAATAAATTGCTTATATTCATGCCTATTGTTTTTTATTAGACCTTACATTTATTTAGATTTTTTGAAAGAGTAGTAACACTTGGTAATAGAAACGAATGAGAGCCATCCCAAGCCACAGATAAAATGATGCCTACAGCATCTGCAATGCTCCCAATGCCACATCAGTTTTATGTGGAGCACTTTCATGTAAAAATATGCATCATATTGTTACTATACCTGTGTCATCATCTTATTATGCAAGTCTCAGAGAAATAAATAATGCAAGAGTCCCATTCATCATAATGGACTTTGTTCACAAAAATAAATACATAGTAAAAAAATGTATAATGGTAGCTACTGTAAAAAAATCTTCCTGAAGAAAGCTTTTGTCACACTCAACCCACATGTAGATACATTACACTTCAGTGATGCTCTTCATAGCACTATAATTCCTGGACTAAAATGTATTTATAATAAAGAAACTTCATGAACTATGAATGGCATTCCACATTTGATATTTTACTTGCTACTGAGATAAACCTGTCAAGCTTGCAGTGAACATCACGTATATTCTGCTTTCATCATAATGCTATGGTACTGCAGAGAAGAGCTCTTTCAGCCATATTATACATTTTGCCTCTTGCTCTCACTCAGTTTATTATTAGGGAAATGTAGGTAATTTTTTGCTAGTGATCATTTCTAACGTCAACCGTTCAGTCTCTCTTTCAGTGGTGGAATTTCTTGAGTTGTGTGTGTGTTAGGCACAGTGAAGAAAATATGAAGTGCTGTTTCGATTATGCTTGAACTTGGAGAATGAGATTGGTATTCTCCCTTGTAATTTTGTTAAACTAGGATTGACATGAGCTTTAAAAGTGGTCATAGAGACCTGTTCAGATTTTATGAGAAAAAGAAAAAAATATATTGATTTTCTTCAATGTTCCTTTGTAAATTTTTAACTTTCTTATCAGTTCAGATTGTGCTACATGGTCCCAGTCACATACAAAGACACCATTAGGCTCAGTGGTTTATAAACACACAACAGAGACTTGTTGCCCTGTCTGTTTCCAGTCTAATCCTGGAAGACATTGGATACATTCTCTAAGATGTCTGTGCTTATGTAGCCCTTACTCCATGAGCTGAAACCATTAAATTATTTTCAGAAGGAAGGAAATTCTTGAATTTTCCTGTAACACACTTTATTTTTAATAGACAACTCTTAAAGTGACAGTCTGTGGAGCAAAAAGTGCAAAGTGATCTTTAGCAAAAGAACCTGCTACTTTCATTCTGCTTAGTATTTCTGTTCAGTCCTCTGAGCAGAACTTTCTTGGTCCCATCTTTCCAGGCAAATTGACAAGCTCTCTGCAAGATTTTGTTGATTGTTTTTTCTTTTTTTCTTTTTTTCTTTTTTTTTTTTTTTATTTCTGGCTATATAAAGACTACCATTAAAAGAACTCACAACTTGGATTTGTGTCACCTAACTTTTGCCAGATTACAGTTTCGTACATGCTAGCTACTTTGCCAGGCTCCTTTGCTAGCCAGTGAATGAAAATATGTGACTTCAGGACATGAATCCTCATATCCTAAAATGGATTTCTGAAGAAATATTTCCCTTTATTGCATGAAGATTTTGGATAAATATTTTAGACCAGACACTAATTCTTAGCTGTTCACAAGTCACTAGGAGAAATCCCACCTTGTAAGCTCAATTGAGGTTGTAGAAAATGCAGGCACTGAAGTATATAAGATCTTAAATAACATTACTAATGTGCTGTGTTGATTTGAGTCATTCTACCCTGACCACAACTAATGACACAATGATGACTTGTCCTCCCATCAGCTAAATAAGTTATAGATAAATCTGCTAACTTGTATTTCTGTTTCATACAATTCACGTACCAATTTTACTAACTTCTGAAGACAAAATCTGAGCTGAGTCTTACGGTTCTGTTTCATACATGTGAACTTTTTGGTATAAGAACATCAATTAAAAAATCACTGAGCTCTAAGTACTGCTAAATTAATCAGAACGTAAAATTGAATAAATATTGGCTCATGAGGAGACAGATGCTGCTTTGCCAGATAACGTCCTTCATGAAGAGATGAATTAATGCATGTTTCTTCCTCCCAAAATTATTCTTGTGCTCTTTATCTTTCTTGCAGGTACCATTAATTTTAATTAACAGCATTGTAAGGGCAAAAAACAAGATGAAGGCCACAATGGTAATGCTCTATCACTGTCATCCAAGCTAGTGTATAGACCCAGTTGGGTATGCCCATTGGGCAAGAGAAATGATTGATATTTTTGGTCAGATATATTTTTTATTTGCAGAGAAAAATAATTCAGAATATACTGATAGCTAATAGAATGCAGCTGGTCTAGAGCCAGCCCTTGCATTTTAGTAGGAAGTACCATTCAGAGGCTTGAAGCAGAACAGATTTATCAAAGTCCACACCTAATGACAGGATGGAATTTGGATTCATACTCTCTGTCTCAATCTGCTCAGTGCGTGTCAAAGATATGCCAGGCAGTTCAGAATGGCTGGGATTCATTAACTGTTTTTCTGTTCAAAAAGTACAATAGATTATACTCTACTTATTACTGATTTTGAAAATCTTGTCTGGAATTGAACAGCATGCTTAAAAAAAGAAGGGAAAAAAAAAAAAAAAAAGACCAAACACAGCACATTCTGGGCAGGAACTTCTTAGCATAAAATGAGACACTCAGTCAAAAAAAGTTTACAAAGAGATGGGTGTATTTTACAGATTAGCTCAGATCCTCAGCTGCAAAGCACCCTGAAGTCAGCAGAACTGTATCCATTTGTCCCGGTTTACGCATCTGATCCAATCTTCCCTTGGAGAGCAGGGGGAGAGCGCAGACACTGTTGTTGAGATCAGCAGCAGTTTCGTACATCTAAGCAGCACGCCAGCGGAGCCTCCCAGAAAGTTGCACAAGCACAATTAACAGATTGGGCTTGAAAATCACACTGTTTCTGTGATAAGTGCCCCTTCGCAGGGTGCAAGCTGTTCCACATCTCCAGACTGTTCTGCCGGCTTTTTCCTTTGCAGAGGGAGAATCCTCCACAGTGTGTGACTCAGTGGCAAACTGCTACTGCCAAATGCATGCAGCTATTTAATGCCTCACTGCTGAGATCTGGGATTTCTTGATGTTCATCTCAAATGTAAAATATATCTGAATCATAATCTCTGGTTAAAGTTAAAGAGGTTAAAGATTTCAGTGGGGGAAAAAATGGTATTTTGTCATCTTGTCATCTGAAATTGTTTATGTTTCACACTACAAAGTAAAAATATAAAGGGATCATCACCTAGGTGATAAACTGCCAGTTTCCAGACAAACATTTTAACTGATTTACACCTGTTTTCCTCTAGGAAAAAGCTACTTTTTATGTGATGAATTTCTTTCCCAAATGATAAATAACAATGGTGTAAGTATCTTCATCTCGGTGTGAATTGACCCAGATTGTAGAAGACCAAGTTTTTACATTACTTTGTGACTAAGCAACTTCTAGAAACACTAAAATGCTCAGAGTTTGATTCCAAAACTTTTACAAGGTTCAACTGGTGGCAGGGTAATGTGCTTAATTAGATATTTTAAATAAATGAATAATTCTAGCAATAAACTACAGGAAAAGATATAACATTTATATAACATTTTCATTGTAGCATGTCAATATTTGATTTAACATCAAATAAGATTCAGTGAACATCGCTCAGTCACCATTTTTCACTTCATGGTCATACCATTCCTGTGAACATCTCCAAGACTTTCCAAAATGTAAAATTGGAAGAAAGGGAGTCAAAAGAAATCTATGCATAAAATTAAAAAATAATTAAAAAAATATTAACTTATACATCTTAGGAAAGATACAGAATGATGGAAATACATATTTGAGTTTGAAAGTAATTTTGTAAACTGGGATCAATCTCTCCTCAGTGAAGGGTGATGTATCTGAAACCCACTAGAAAGCTCTTTTTCTGATGTGACAGGACACTGAAAGTGAAAATAAAGAATCAAAAGTAAAACATCTGCAGATACACAGCACTATGCTCCCTGTAACTCGTTTAAAGTTCCCCTTTCCATGATGAGTACCAAAACCACTCTCAATGCTTACCTCTGTA
Organism: Podiceps cristatus; assembly: GCA_000699545.1. NCBI lineage: Eukaryota > Metazoa > Chordata > Aves > Podicipediformes > Podicipedidae > Podiceps > Podiceps cristatus. Next base: position 58,772 of record KL265830.1, on the reverse strand, counting down.
CTGTATCGTGGTTTATGTGTACTCTCTGTCTTTCTGCATCTTTTTGTAAGTTTGGTGGAAATGTATGTCTTATTAAGCTGATGGCCCAGAGCAAGAGTATTATTATGATATTGCAAATAAAATAATCACACATGATGTGATCACATATGTTTCAAGATACACGTTGCAAGAAATGGCCTTCATCCATAAGCATTTAACATCACTAAACATGATTCAAACGTCAAAATAATTAAACCAGTATACTGCAGATTGAAATGTAAATGTACCAAGGATATTCTTAGGCTGTCTGACTTAGTAGGGTTACATGACTTGAGTGCAGTTATATCAGAATATGTATTGCATGAAATAAAGATCAGGTCAGAAAAATCATAGTCTTTCAGTTACCTATTGTAAGTGTGAAAGACAAAATCTGGTGTGTATTCTTATAGCAAATTTTTCTTAACTCTATTGTTCCTAGACAAAAGCTACTTAAATATGGAGATTAAATACTCTTAATATATATCAATAATTTAAGAGAAAACAAGGTAAAACTTTATAGTGGTGGTGCACTGGTTTTCAGCTTGAAATATGACATGCCCAGGGAATTAATTTAATATATCAGGGTACCCGACATCCAGTCAGTGTGTATATTTTTTTACCTCTGTAGTAGAGGGAACATTTTTCTCTTTCTTTTTATAATTGGCAATTTAAGGGACTTGATCCTAAGTTAGATTTACCTAGTTTCAAGAAACAATCACTGTTTTAAAAAATGTGGTTTTCCTGTCAGCATCAGAACAGGGAAGACTTTAAGTAACTAAAGGTGTCTCTTGCTGTGGGATGTATTAGGTTCATCTGAACTAATTCAAGCATCTTGCCTAGGGATTATCTCTGTTAGGAACATCCAATTTGTGTGGCTGGCTAAATTCCTAGGAAAATCTTAGTAGAACTGAATTCAATATTCAGGGAACAATCAGGCCAGAATTCAGAGTGAAAAAAAGTTTTTCAGCTTGCTTACCCGTAGGGAGAAAGAACGAGAAATTTCATTCTAAAGCATTTGAGAGCTGGTGCATGTCTACTTGAGCATCCTCAGGCTACTGAGTCTCAGGGATGGGTTTTGCTAACGAAATTCAACAAGGCAAAGTTTAAATGTTACTACTTCAATATTCCTCAGGGACTGGAATTTGATAGCTAGGGGGTCCGTAATGAAACTCCATGTAACTTTTAGGTTTTGTTATTAGTATAACATGATTTGTCCCACTATGTGATTAAACAGCAAATATAGCTCTTCTGCAATGAAAGCTTACAAGATTGGTGCTAGCTTTGGAATGCTAAACATTTTTGCCTTTTTGTCTGTAACCTGTAAATGCTAATGATGATAATAATAATAATAAAAAATTATTATTGTTTTAAGGTCTGGTTCAATGTCACAGGATTTTTATTGTATTACCAAAAAAGTATACTCTGTGTGATCTCTTACTGCTGGAAGGGGAAGAATGTTTAGAAGACAGAGTTTTCAATGACTTTTTCCTTTTCACACAACAAAATCAATACTTATTTCATCTTTCCATTGTATGGCAAAATTAACTTAAAACTGCAACATTAATATATAAAAATGATGACAATCATAGGAAAGACTGAAAATCACAGAAGAGTTTTGCTGATTAAAGGTCTTTCTTCTTTTGAGACACAGCTACACAACACATTTACTTTTTCACACAGAGAAATGAAATACATACAAAAACATGCATATATTTATGGTAATTTTATTTTCTTGACCAAAAAGACAGAAATGATTCACCTATCAAGACAGCACTGTTACTTTTTTAAAGGGAGGAACAGTCCTCTGCAATGCCACGTGGACACACAGACAAGGTCTTTTCATCTTCCTCGTGGTTTTAAGGAACACTGGTGGTTAAACCCTCCTTAAACTTAATCTGTGTACTTGAGCCTCTGCTTACATATGGGCTTCATGGAAGTTTTGGGATATGTTTGCTCCCTCCTCAAGGGCTTAATCTCTCATGTCATTGACAATGATCAGGGATGACACTGGGCAAATATTTTTGCTATGTGGTCCTTCCTAGAAGGGCCTTAAGACTGCATGTCTCAAAGGCAGCTGAGGTATGCGATTACATGTATTGGTCTTGTCCTGCAACATCACAACAGTTGCTATCATCTTTCACCAGGGTTACAAGGCTGGAATCTGCTTCCCGAATCACACTTATGAGGGGGCAATATGGAAATATACATTATACAATGCAGGTTCACGATGTCTTGTTAAGTTTCATTGCATTGCACTCACATGGAAGAAAATATTTGAAATTCATGTTGAATAAACTACGGTAAGATGGCCTCTCTGATACGTTAAAGGCTTGGTCCTGTTGGTCAGTAATTTCAGATGGTCATTTGTGGATTTTATTGATTGATCCTTCTCGATCAATGCTTTCCTCATCTAAGACTTCTGTTAAAGATAGAGAAGATTTGCTCTACCAACATGCTAATCGATGATGTCCCTTACTGTTAAAGAAATAATATATCTTTAACTACTTTCAGGTTGCAAGAGCATATAAGTCTGAATTTGTCTCCTCTAATGTTGATCTCATGTTGAACAAGGGTTTTACACATAGTTGCTGATCAGCAATATGAAGAAAATATCCAGTTCAGTAACAATGTATAGATGTAAATAAAATTATTGTGCCATGTTAATAGCCATCAGCTTATACCCAGAATTATTCATCCTTGAAAGAGAAGCATCATTCTTTTGTTTGAATAAGCAGAAGCTCCACACAAAGTGCAGAGTATTAAGAGATACTGCCTGTAAAGTGGTTTTGGTTCAATTATATGAAGTTGCAAACTCCATTTTTTACATGCACTTGGAAAAGTTGATTGTAAGCAGTCTCACATCGAGATTAAAAACATGTTAGCAAAAGAGGAAAATAACCATCCATTACCGTCTATATTATTTTCAGAGCATTTTTAAGTGCTCTCTCATTCTTAAATTCCTCCAGTAAAACAAAAGGAAAACCTATGAAACATATATTGTAATCTCAACTATTTTGTTAACTCTTGGTGCATTTTTATAAAGAATTGCTTTCACAACATGAGTAATTGATTATAGCTGGAAAAAAAGAAACCTGTTCATATACCCTCTTTTAAACTACAAATGGGCTGATTTTTTGAAGATTTTCTATCTGTATCTCTGTCTTAGATGAAGAAGAAAGTTTCTTATTCATACATCCTTCTGAGAGTGATCCTTCTCTAGAGGTGAAATTTCAGTGTAGTCTGGATTTTGGGATGTGAGATTCCTTTTGTGGTTTAGGCCATGTTAACAGAGAGATGTTGTTTTACGTCTCATGAACACAGTTGAGCGGAGACGGAGTGTATCTTGCCATTGCAAATCCAGTTCAGTTTACTTCTGCATGAAGACAATAAACATATAATTTGTATCAGAAAATTTCTACAGAGAATCAAAGCTCTTTAATTATGCTATGACACACATGCAAATTCTCTCAAAGAGCAACTCTTAGTAATAAGACAAATACGGTACAGCAGTAGTATACCTTTAAATGGCTCAAGGCATATGTTACTCTATTGACACTAGCTGATGATTTTAGGGCGCTTTTTTTTTTTTTTTTTTTTTTTTTTTTTTTTTTTTTTTCCTAGAAGCAGAGGAAATTACTTCATCTAAGTACATTGCATTTTTTTGAGAAAGTACAGATTTGTTGCAACTAAATCTAAGAGCTACTTTGTGTCCAACTAGGTTGGCTTCCAGACTTCTATACTCACTTTCTGAGATCATTTACTTTGATTATTCAGCACTAGCTAGATCAGGTGCCTAATTTTCAGATAGCTAAAGGTGAGCAAGACAAATTCCAGATAAAAAATGCCACATATCATGAAATCAATTTTAAAATAAGGAAAAAAAAAAAAAATCTTCAGAGTTTTTCCCTTATTCTGTTCTTTCTCTGTTGGATGGGGAAAGTGCTGGCTGAAGAACTCAGGGAAGAAAGAGGTGTTTTCTGTGTCAATCTCCTATTTGTTATTCACCCCCCCCCCCCCTTTTTTTGTCCCCCCTTTTTTAAATTAAAGTCTTTTGATGAAAACCAGCATCAATCTAGAATATTTACAATGTGTTATATTTTCCTCTTTGAAACCAGTGAAGTACAGAATCATCTTTAGCAGCATTTGTTAAAAAAATGACAATTAGTTGCATAAGATGACCACATTCTATCTTTGTTTTAACTATAATTAAATGATGCATGAAGCCATTTCATTATTTTCACATTAACATTTATGAGATGTAGCTATATTGTATCAATATATAAGCATCAACAATGATACACCATCATTTGATTGACAGTAGTCTTGAAGAATAGTTATGAAATTTACTGTGGGTAACAAGTTAAGACAATATTGACTGTCATTATAGATTGATATGGATAAATATGGTAAATTAATATAAAAGCTGAGAAATAGAATTTATCTTTTTTTGGCAACATGTTTATTGTCATCTAATTACACTGAAAAAAAGAATTAAATTTTACATTTTTCAGTTCTTAAAAAAATATGTGGAGCAGCAATTTTTGATTAAAAGTGTTTTGATTTATAAAACACATCAAACATTTACCAATAAAAATGGAAGATTTACTATTGCCAATTATGTCATTAATAGTTTCTCCTTTACCCTTATTAAGCTTACTACACACACCCCCAGCAGAGGTAATCGTGCATTTCTCTTGCATTTTTTAAAGGAATTCAGAAAATATTACACTTCTATAATTACTGGGGATTTTAATTGTGTGTTACAGAAAAATCTGGATAAATTGCAAAGCACTGACATTCCAATACTTTAAATCAGGGAAGTGCTGAAACATTTTATAACAGCTGATTGAAGTTAAATCAGCTGTCCTTGAAGTGGAGTTAAAATGCTGTCAAAAGGAAACAAATATTTTTTGCTGACATCCACTGTACTTATTTAAGAACTGATTATTTTCTAGCGTCTCAAACTTTGAAATTAAGAATCTGACTTTTCCAATGAATCAATTTCTTGGTTCATGTATTAATATGACACTAGATTAAGCATTTCCAATACTATTTTAGAAGAAGGAAAAATTTCACGTGCGGAGATGTGCATTCAGGTTTCTCCCACCTTTGCCTGTTGGTCCTGATAAAGATCTCATTACAGGGTTGGAATTGATTGGAAGAATTTCATGAGTTTTTCTCTTCTGCTATATTCGGTCCCTTGCTTAGAGATGGACAACTCATGTTTCAAGTCCACATCTTGTACTGAAGCTGTGTCTACTGACCTGTAGCTTTGCTATTCTGGCCTAAGGGCTGTAAGAAAAAAATAAATCCCATGATAAGAGCCAATATGAAGCAGTAGAGGCCGTTGAGATCAACTTGATGGATTGTTTTGGGAACTGACTGAAAAATTCTCCCAGGGCTAGTCTGCAGCAGACTGAGCTGTTTTGCTTTGCTAACTATGAACTGCTGCCAGGGTAGGACAAGGAAGGCAAAATACCTCTATCTTAGCACAATTCCAACTCAGTACAAGGTTGCTAATCATTTTACCTAAGTTTAGGGGAGTGCTTTCTTTTCCTCCTAAAACAGACACTTTCATCTTGTTGGCTGGATTAATCTCTATTGCTTATAATGGGAGTGTAGGCACATATACTTTAAATGTCTAAAGCAAGATAAAATCAATCACACTCTAGATATCTGTGATGTAGACATCTACAGCAGGGCTAGTTTCTTGGTATTCCTTTATAGTTGATGGAGAGAATAGGCACTTTTATGTGCAATTCATTTGATCTATTTTAGACACATACTTTAGGATGAGATGAATTGCACACTAGAAACTCTCATTTCTCTCTATTGAATTTAAAGGGAGTCTAGGGTGACTAGTTCAGGTGCAGACATACGCATTTACATTTAACTAAATGAATCCCTCTGCAGTATGTCTAACGCTTCCAAGAAATGTTGGGTGGACTTAAACACGTGCTTGTATCATTTTTATAACAAGGAACATTAGATTTACTATGTGTGTGCAGACAATCTGTTTATCCATCAGCCCAGAGTTATTGCAACTGTTATTTTTACTCTATTTGTTTAATGGAGAACTCACATATATTTCTGCACAGTAAACCAAAAAGTAGAAATATGGCAGTTCAAAGCTGAAACAACAGCTTAATAATTGCATATTTTATTCCTTATGCATCGTAACTTATTGTCTGATTCTAAGTGATAATAAATTGTCATGGACTACATCAGCAACATGAAATTCCTGCCAGGGCTGCATGGGATGAACTTTGCTGGTCAGCTGTGGGTGGAAGGAAAAGGGAAATTGTGAAATTCTCTTTCCTTGGCTTCTCTTTGGGTGCAGTAACATTCCCATCTAGCTGGTAGAATTGCTCACTTTGAATATATCTGTATTGTAATAAAAAAATATCAGATTTAAAATTGAGCAACCCACCTCAGTGGTCATTAGCTTACTTCTTTGGGCTTCCAAAAGCAGTGAATTTGTAGCAGTATGGATTTCACCTGTGACCTGGTCCATCAACACACAACTAAGGACCTGCTGTACACCCTGCTGAGGAGCTCACACCAGTGTAATTGTGTAATTATTGCCCTTGTGTGTTTAACATACATCCAAATTCAGTATAGTTAGGCACTCAAATGGAAGCTCTTTTGTTCTATTTTTGGAGCTCAAAGCTTCCAAGTGATGTAAATATCTGTAAGTACTGATGAGAATTAAGACTGAAGTGTTTGGAAATCAGAGAGGGGAATACAAATCAATCATCCCAGAGTCAGAGCTTCAGCTTTGAAACAAGTCCATGTTCAGAAAGTAAAGAGAAGGTTGTTTGTGAGAAAGAAGAAAGGAAACTGTCCTGGAAAGTGAAGAAAGCTCAAGGATAGTCTCATCATAAAACTGACTACTCAGAAAAGGAATTAGTCTTATCCATGAAGAAGATTGTTTGTGGTTTAGGTTTGTTTTTGTTTTTTTTTTTTTTTTTTTTTTGGTTTTTTTTTTTTTTCTTTTTGTTTGTTTCTGTGACTACTGTACCCCTACATGCAGACTGGTAGAACTGGATAAGGCATTTTCTAATAGCTAATAAGTATTAGTCAGCACAATTTTTATTTTTCAATAGCTGCTACACCTCTGATTAGAGAAAAGATCTGCTCTTAACTAATTAAATGGTTTCACTTAGGGTTTGACAAGGGTATCTTATATTAAGATTTTACTTTAAAAGTTATATTAATACAAAAATAATTCGAAAAATAATGTAGATAGTTTGAGGCATATCAGATCAACCAGCTTTGATAATGCATTTGTTGTAGGTTTTCATGGCTGTAATAATAACATCCCTTTGGACAACAGCGGATAATAAATAAAAAATTTTAAAAAAAACCCAAAACAACACACACACAAAACAAAGCAAGAAAACAAAAGGACCAAAACACGTATAATATAAAAAATTTTAAAAAAAACCCAAAACAACACACACACAAAACAAAGCAAGAAAACAAAATGCTCTGGCTTGTTTCACTATCATCTTTGCATGTCTTGCCTATTTCAGTTCCCAAGGAACCCAAGGGGGAATTTAGAGCACCTCTTCAATCATCACGTTCTGAACCTGGGGCAATTTGCATTGCAATTTAAAAAAGAAAGGAATCATACAAAATGTCTCCCCGTAATCAGTACTTGTCGTAAAATATGTGTTAATAAAAAACTGAATTCCCATTCCATTCATAATTTATAAAGCAGATAGATTGGAACTCACACACAATATAGTGTGGAGGAAGAAGACGTGGCTATAATCCTCTTTTTGATTACAACAACATAGCTTTATTGAGACCAGCAGAGTTATTGCTAATTTACGTCAGTCTAAGCAGGATGCAAATCAAGTCAGTTATACTTTGAGGAAAATCCTAAGTGGTACAGAGTATTTTAAATTAAGCTTCCTACTTTTACAGATTTAATATTTTGCAACCTGGATCTCCTCTTTGTTAACAAGGTTTTTGTGCTGTTGTTACTTCAGCAGATTCAATACTCACAACAATGTGTCAGGGCAATCCCAAGCACAAATACAGGATGGGCAGATAATGGATTGATATCAGCCCTGAGGAGAAAGACTTTAGGGTGTTGGTTGATGAGAAGCTCAGCATGATCTGGCCGTGTGTGCTTCCAGCCAAGAAGGCCAACCCCATCCTGGGCTGCATCACACCAGCAGCGTGGGCAGCAGGTTGAGGGAGGTGATTCTGCCCCTCTACTCTGCTCTGGGGAGACCCCCCTGCAGTGCTGCCTCCTGCTCTGGGGCCCCCAACACAAGAAGTACATGGTCGTGTTGGAGCGAGTCCAGAGGAGGGCCATGAAGATAATCAGAGGACAGGAGAACCTCTCTTATGAAGAAAGATTGAGAGAGTTGGGGTTGTTCAGCCTGGAGAAGCGAAGGCTCCAGAGAGACCTTCTAGCAGCCTTCCAGTACCTGAAGGGGGCCTACAAGAAAGCTGGAGAGGGACTTTT
>KL265830.1:35379-50092 GCA_000699545.1 Podiceps cristatus | reverse complement strand
AGGCAGCCTGGTCTAGCAGAAGGTGTCCCTGCCCATGGCAGGAGGGTTGGAACTAGATAATCTTTAAGGTGCTTTCCAACTCAAACCATTCTATGATTCAATGAACTTCTTGCTTCCTAAGAGAAAGAAAAAATGATCTCCATCTGAGGAAATGCAATAATTTCCCGATTTTACTATATTTTTTGTTCAGTTCTAAGTACAACTTCTTTATATATCAGAAAAAATCTATATGAATCATTAAAAATGGAGCAGGAAATCGATCCTAGTTTTCATCTCTTGTTTGCTGGGGGTGGGGGTTTTCATACAGTGAATCATAGATTCATAGATTCATAGAAAGGTCTGGGTTGGAAGGGACCTCAAGGATCACAGAGTTCCAACCCCCCTGCCACAGGCAGGGACACCAACCTCCAGGCCTGGATCTACACGAGGTTGCCCAGGGCCCCGTCCAACCTGGCCTTGAACACCTCCAGGCATGGGGCATCCACCACCTCTCTGGGCAGCCTGTTCCAGCCCCTCACCACCCTCTCTGTAAAAAACTTCCCCCTAATATCTAATTTAAACCTTCCCTCCTTCAGCTTTAGTCCATTCCCCCTTGTCCTGTTATTGTCTACCCTTCTAAAAAGTTGATTCCCCTCCTGTTTGTACATTCCCTTCAGGATGTACAGTGCAGAACAGGTTACAACCAGGAACAAAGAAATGGATTTTCAAATAGAAAAGGTACTGTTATTTCTTTGATACACTTATGCGGGATCTTGTTTTTTGCCATCCATGAGCATTCAAATGATATCTGCATGTTTTGTAAATATCCTGTAACTGAAGATTGTTATTACACATGATTACATATCCAATATTCCTGTTGAAATCTATTTGAGTTAGAGGATAATGGATGTGGATGGCTATTATGCAGTACTGCAGGATGAAAGTTTCAAAGTGTCCAGATGATTCAAGAGGTGAAGGGTTTGACTCACCCCCTAAATGGACATAGGTCATGGAACAGAACTGGAATGGACTAGAAGAATTTGAGAATATATATCTACCTTGCCCAAGATTTGTCTTTTCCATATTTTTCTTAAAACTTTATCTTGAAAAGACCCAATGCATTGTATATTGGTCCAGATGCACTACAGAACAGAAAATATGCTCTGCTGCAGCAGAGAGACTATACTGAAATAAAAAAAAAAAAAAAAAAAAAAAGCAAGTTTGGTGCCTTTTCCCTTGCTCCATCACATCTATGTCAGCAAATCCAACACAACCAATGTGGTGAGGCACTAGCAACTGTATGAGATCAGCTTGTAGTAAAATGCAAGGGAGCAGCAAATAAATGTTTTGTGAGGAAATGGTCTCATAAAGGAAGATAGTGCAATTTCCCAAAACAAATGGAAGAGAAATTTTATTTATGAATAGTGGAGTAGCTCCTTGAGGATGGATTCTTATCTTAATCATTTTGGTATTGGTGAGGTGGAGCTGCTTCAGTCTGTAATAACTCACCTCCCACATTGTCTGAAGACTTCATAGTCTTTTATTTATCCTGCAGCATTAGTATTTTTACTTTACTGATAGAGGGCAGACAGCTATATTCAGGCCACCTACTGTAGGGGAGATGAGTGTTTCAGATGGTACTTTATGAGCTGACAGTCTCTGGCTCCATATTCAGTTAATGAGAAGAAGCAGTCGTGATTTCTAAGCCAGCCAGAGTGCATGCTATGGCTGCTTCACCCAAGCATCGTGATTACTTCTCTTCAGTTTCAATAAACAAATCCAGAGTACATGTCTTCAGTGACTCAATCTCCCTTTTAATTTATATACCATAGGAGATATATAAGTGCATCTTTGGCTCTCTACTGGACAATGTGACTATGGACCAGTGAGACTAACAACATCCTGATGTTTAGAACAATTTGTGTGGCTGCTGGAGCCCACTGCTTAAAATAATGCATTTGGTTACTGAGCCATCTTCCTTAGTGTTTTGAGCCAGATGTACAGAAATGTGGCACAAATGTTAGGTAGAAATCAAGACCTGACCTTAAAAAGAAAAAAAAAGCCATTAGATTTATGAAGTCTCTGCAGAATGCAGGTATCTGCTTATAAGGTACTATTGAAGATTCCACCAGAGTAAGCTTCATGTAACTGAAAAAAAAAAAACAAAAAAAAACACCAAAAAAAACCCCAGATCACTATATATAGATCCTGCTGTGATTCAAACCTATGATTCAGGATAATATAGATGGGGAAGCCATTGTGACAGTTGGGAGACTTTCCGTATAATGGAAGTACCGCCTCCTTGCAATAATGTAGAAATAATCACTGCTTTGTACCATATCTCATTAACTATATTTAAATATTTTAACATTTTTCAAATCTGTGGCTTTAAATGGTTACAATGTTTTGCGAAGTTACAGCAGCACTGCGAGCATTATTAGATGGGGCTAGAAGTTAAAAATGAAACTGAAAAAAAGAATGGCAGAACAAGGTGTCACTACAATGAGCTGTAGGAATAGATGACTCTTAGTCTCACTCTTCTGGACTGACAAATGTACCGTTTGTCTGTATGGCATTAATGAATGACAGTTTCTCACCATTTGGTGGATGCCTGTGTCATCATTTGTCTGGATGACATCTTGATTTATAGACATAATTGAAAAAAAATAGAAAATCTTTCTACAAGTTTGATGGGAATTCTGAATATGTGCAAGTAAGGACTATATTTTTTTGAACAGTTCATTGGGATGTATTCTTTCAAGCAATCAGAGGGGCAATATAGTCCATGGTTAGGTGCCGCACTTGGAAGATGGGTGCCTTGGACCCAGTTTCCTGCTATACCTGAAGCTCCTTTCTGACCTTGGGCAAATCATCTGCTTTCTCAGACTCATTTCTCTCAACTGTAAACATATTTTTTCCTCTCACAAAGGTAAATAAAAGTGCATTGAAAGTGGTGAGCTGTTTAGAGGCTACACTAATTGGAATCACATACTCAGTATCTATGTATCAAAATGGATTTGCAAAGAAAATTGCTCTTAAAACTACCTGAGAAAATGTAAAGGATTTAGAAAGAATAACTTGTAGAAAATACGTTAAATCATTTCATTATGTACATTGAAAATGTGGAAAAGAAAAAAAAAATCCCACTTCAATAAAGTAATTCTAGCATAGGAAAAATCAAATGCCTGGAATGGTTGTAATGCCATGAAGTGCCAACACTAAGCATTGGTGTGTATGTGTGTTTATGTGTAGAAAAGCTGGAGAATTGAGAACAGAGATTTCCTTCCCAGCATCAGCTCCAGCGTCAGCTTCACTCACTGCATCATCCAGCCCTCTTCCATGTGATGCTCCCTTGACATAAACCCAAATTCGGTTAAACTGCTGAAGGAATTTTTAGGGGAGGTAAGAGAGGTACTTTTCTATTCTTTTCCAAGCAGTTTAGGATAAAAAGGTACAACCTAGCCCAGAATGATTACCTCTAGAGGAAGGAGTTTTCTTCAGAATAAAGGATCTCATTAAGAATTGCCTCCAGGCTGTTTGGGTTGCCTGAACAGTGCTTCGTAGGAGGAATGCAAAGCTTCAGCTGTGCTGTAAGAAGCATTTCTAGCTTCCCAAGAATGACCAGGCTTGACCCCATTTATCCAGTGAGATCAGTTAGGTCACAGAGCAAGGTCAGCTTCTATACCCTTTTCTTGGAGAGTTTGAAAATGGCTACATGGAGGTGGTTCGCCATTACACTCATCTCAGATCATCTCTTACCTCTTTCTGGCAGGGTAAGGCAAGTCATATGTAAGAGTGCTTTGAAGTGACAGATGCTATTGTTGAACAGTCTTGTGGACAGTCTTGTAGCTTGGATGAAAAAGACAACAATAACATACAATAAAGTAAGGAAGCAAGGTTACACATACTAACTTTCAGCAATAGTCCCTGAGTCAGATGCTGTCATCTGATTTTTTAACTTGTGAGGTGAAGCTGACCTAGAACATTGGAAAGGACTCATGAATATAAATACAAATTGGATGTCATAGATGATTAGTGATTGATGATTGATGGTTAAGTACTGTACCACTCTTTTTCTGGAATTAAAGACTAACGTTGAGAAGACTACATGCTGAAAAACTTCTTCCCAAAATTTTAAAAAATCTTTATAACATCTTTATTCACACTTGCATTTCTTTTTGTTGTTTTGATTCTTTTCTTTTTAATTTTTTTATTCTTTTTACGTGTGTCATTTTTTTTCTCCTTCTTCTCAGCAAAATCCATTAACTGGAAGAGCCTATATTTTTGTTAATCTGTATTTATAGATTAAAGCAATCGAGAAAAACTGTCATTCTTACAGCACCATTACAATGCTTGCAACAGAGGTCATTGCTTGCAACCATGATCACTGAGGGAGATAAATTATAGATTGTAGGAATGGAGGAGGAGGACAGAAGAAAGGGGTCCTTTAGTCTGCATTTGTACATTTTCTAACACATGTAGGACTTCTAGACATGTCCACAAATAAAAATACTAATAATAGTCATAGTAAAGATTAAATTAAATGGCACAAAGAGACAGAAAACCAGAAACAGCAGTGATCCATAGTTGGAGTGGGTATAAGTTGGTATCTGTTGACTTCAAATGTAAATGCATTCGAAGATCATATATCTGATTACAAGCTTTTGAAATTTTCTGCCCTGTTTTTTACAAATTTCTCTGTAGTAAGCAATGCAAAGAGTGACTCAGAATTTTCACAAATGGGAGCTGGAAACTACTGATTTCTAATCAAGATGATGTTTGGGCAAACAAATGGATATTTGCAGGTAAACACAGCATGCTAACTTTAAAGCTGCAAGCAATACCTTTGGCTTCAAACATTTGTGCTTAAATATCTAACTGAACTATGGTCATAATGAGATTTTGAAATGAAAAAACATGCAGTGCTTCATTAGTTTATGTTTTCTTGTATGTGTAGTCTTCTGACAAATTAAATAAGAAGATTTGCAGAAATCCAAAATCAGGGCTAGGAATGCTGATCTAATAGCCAGCTGGTTAACACAGATATGATTAGTGTTGGCTGTTCTGCCAAAAATGCAGCTTGTTTAATAAGTATATTTTTTCCAGAAGAAAAAAAAGGGAACTAAAAAGCTCTGTCAGATGAGGATTAGCTTTTATGAAATAGATGATTCAGCAATACTTTCTAACTATCTCCCCACAGCCTGCACTCCTCCTCCTTCCACCTCCTGATCTCCCATCTCTATATTTAAAAAGAGATAATAAAAGGACATTTTAAACTATATATTTCCTGAAGATTATTCTTTTATTAAAACCACTTGCAGAATTTCAAATAGTGCAGTACATGATGCTCTTATTATGTGAACTAAAGAGATTAAAGTATTGCTATATATGCCTTTTTAGAATAAATCACACACATGGAATATTCTTTAGGATTCAGGGTAAAAGGCTCATTTTATATAGTTTATGATAGTAACCAGCAAACCTTTGGGGGCCTGATGTACTTGCAATTTACATTGCTCACCCACAGTCTTGCATTGTAGTTCTAGTAGTGGGAAGCTCAGAGCACTGTGCTACTCATACACTTTACTCTGAAGTAATAAGGGTTGAATAGCAACTAATACTTATGCTAGGCAACAACATACCTTCAAGAACTTTGTGTGAAGAGACCCTGGGCCAAATCTGTAGTTGGTATAGATTGTCATTTTCTACTGAAGTCAATGGTTCTATTACAATTTACACTTACTGAGTACTTGCCCTTTCTCGGGTTATGAGCTGTAACAAAGCTGGTCAATGCAAAGAGATAATAAGCAAAGACTTTTATGTTTGGGGTAGATACTATGTAAGGAGAAAGTATATCTGAAACAGTTTTAAAATGCATAGAAAGACAAGAACTTAGGCAGTTTTCATACACATTTGAAATCTTTTGAAAATGAAGAATTTTAAGGGAGAAAAGTTCACCTATTTATGAATTGGTCCTAGGATTGTTTTAAACACGAGCAAAAATATCTCCCTATGCAAATTTCACTGTTTCTTGGCACTGATGTACTTGAGACTTAGCACCATCTAAAGAAAAGACTGTTTTATTTTGCATCATTTTGTCCCAATCATATTGTAAGGAAAAAATAAAATAAAAAATTTTAAAAATAGTTCTGTAGCCAAAATAGAACATTACACTATAAACAGATTATTCTAAATATTAGTGGTATAATCACAAGAAATGGTGGAATCTATATAATAACCCATAATAAGTCCATAATAACCAAATTAAGTGCCTATTCATGTATATTGAAGTATGGCTATTTAGTTTCAACACAACCATTAAGGACTTTTACGCATACTTTTTGTAAAACTTCTTGAATATTAAGATTTTATTATTAAACATGATTGCTTAGCTTTTCAGCAGCATAAATGTGTGCATGTTATCCATTTTATCTTTGAATTAGAGATCCTTTTCCACATGTAATTAAAATGGAAAAGACTAACAGCATCAAATAAGTTAGTCATGTTGTAATTAAACTAATATTTTCTCCTCCTTTCTTTTCTCTAGCCCATACTCCATATCTTGAGTACATTAGAGTTACACTTTTACTTATTTTTATAAATATTATTTTTGCTATAAGGCTCTCATACTCCCTTGCAAATATCTACATTATCACATAATCTTTACAAATACAAGTATAATTCTCATGTGCTGCTGTCTGCAGTTTGTGGATCTATTTTCCAATCAATTCAAGGCCAACTCTCATTAATGCAATGAGAGCTTTCATGAATAAATCTGTCATTTTTCAGTGATAGAATAGATTCTTCATTATTGAATTGCATGCACTCAAGTGGGATCTATCTGCATCTAAAGAAAGAAATTCTTGATTTCTTGAATCATAATGAATGCCCCAGTACATTTTTTACCATTTTGGTTCTTTGGAACTGCATCTAATTTCCTGAATATCTTTGATAAACATCAGCTTTTCTCTGCCTTCTTGGTTAATGAAAACTCAGGAATTATTCCTCAAAATTATTAATTAGGGATGTTTGTGCATTTTTCAAACTATTCTGAAAAGTGAATGATAACCATTGGTATGAACTACACTAAGAGTCAAGGAAAGAAAAGATATACAGTTCATCAATAACAAAATGACAAGAAAGAGTCTCTCTTGTTGGCATGTTATCTATCTAATCAATGGCAGATGCAGTGCAAATGCAGGTGAATTAGACCGAAACTTCATTTTCTTATTTTAAAATCATCTGAGAGGTGTGCAGAATTTACAAAAGCATTGCTATAGAAAGTTAAAAAAAAAATTTATATGGTGGGTACAATATGCTGAGCTTCATCCACTAAATTAGATATTATGACCTTATCTGGAATACTGGGAATCTAAAATATATTCCTACTCTGTTTATTTTGGAGATTACATTTACTTTTATTGTTGATATTCTGAATTTTGTAGAATAAAAAATATGGAGCATTTTAAATGCCCTTTATTAGTATTGTTTATTGTTAAGGTGATTGCAAAGACAGAAAAGCTGTTTTGTGTCCCATTAAGACAGAAAAAACACTTTTATGAATGAGATTCAGAAGTCTAGAGGTTCACCCTAGACTCGGGTCCAAACTCCTGTTTGGGTTCCACCTTACCTTTTTGTAAAATGGTTACCTGTGGCTACAGGTCCAAGAGGTATCTGGGTGTTGTGGGTGCTGAAAGTCTACAGGAATTGGAGGGACAGCAAATACTCATGCAAGAGGCATTGAATAAAAGTTAAAACTAAAGACAGCAACACTGCCTCGGGAAAGGACTGAGGTGGTAACTGCTGAAAGCAGGGAATATTCCCAGGAAATCATCGCTATGTGCTTGCTCTTCCCTCTGTGCCTACTTCTGACATGTCTCAGAGACAGGACACTGGGATCTTCTAGGTCTGTCTTCTGTTTCAATCTTCTGTTCTTCTAAGGCTGCCCTTCACAGTGTGATAATGCCATGTGAAGTATTGTGTTACCTCCACAGCAATAGGAAGAAGGCTGTGAAATATTACGGCAGAATGGCTTACTTACGTGTCTTCCAGCGTATGCTTCTAGAATTTTCACCGATACTTGAGAGGCAGTCTCACCAAGAAGGTATTATCATCCAGATTAATCTCCTTTTTCATTGTATCTAAAATGCCTATAGTCATACCTGTCTCCCTTAACAGTCAAGGAAAGATGGGCTGAATCACCTCCTGATGACCTAACATGTGAATTTGCTTCCAAAAGGACCTCTCTCTTCTCTATAGCATTCAGAAAAAATTAGTGACTATACCATTAATGTAAATATCTCATTTGAATACACAAGGTTTTGAGGGAAGAATTCAGGTTTGTATGTGTAGCAAAGTTCTCATCACATGTAAGTATGCACAATGTGTCTGTAGAGACTTAAAACATTCCTCCAATTTTATTTCATCCTAAACTTTTGGAAAGAGGAGAGCTGCAGAGTTCAGCTGTAACCCAGATTCCAATGACCTGTTTTCTCAGAGATCTGTTATGTTGTCATGGGTTAACCTCAGCTGGCAACAAAGTACCACACAGCCGCTCACTCACTCACCCCTTTCCCTCCCCAGTGGGATGGGGAGGAGAATCGGAAATAAAGAGCAACTTGTGAGTTGAGATAAAGACAGTTTACTAGGACAGCAAAGGAAAATAAAATAATAACATATATTAATAATAATAAAATATAATAATAACAGAGTATGCAAAATGAATGATGTACAATTTCTCACTGCCCGATAACCTGAGAAGTGATACAGCCCACCCTGAGCTGCAATCATGGAATGATCCTGAGCAGTGATCTCAGAACAGCGATTTCCCAAGCAGCGATCTTGCAACCCAAGTTCCTGAGAGAAAGGGCAAGAGAATGAACAGCTGAATGAATGAACAAACGGAAGCATGAATGAACAAAAGGCACCTGGCCCACTGGTGAAATGCATTATCAACATTCTTTATATACCAAGTCTCATACTAAATCAAAAACACTGTAGCTACTGGCATGAAAATCAGCTCCAACCCAGCCAAAACCAGGACACATGTTAAATAAATGGGGTATACTGTAAGCCAATGCAGTTTGTTCTGGTTTAGCACTTCAAATGATCAAACTAATTATAAATCCTTATTATATGTGACTTGCTTTCACGGGCCACCTTAAAACTGGGTTGGACTCATGGATTAGGGGTACGTGGTCCCAAGGGAGACAGAGTAGACCTCTTTCTCTGATATCAGTAGAGCAGTGCAAGAACCCCTTCCCCATAGATTAGGGAAAAACCACCAGTCATGGTCTTGTAATCAACACTAACGAAAAACTGCTGGACAAATGTGTTTCCTTTGATCCACAGAAAACACCTTAGTGCTTTTAGCTGCAACACTACACTGCTTGCTAAGCCCCTAACTCCTACAATTCTAACAGATGTAGAGTTTTCCAGGATGATTCCTTTTCCTATATATAAACATATAAGGCCAAGTATTTCAAAAAGGACATTTTCAAGAGTGCAACCTGACAAGAGTTCGTACATTGCTGAAGTGATTCTGGAGGATAGTGAGGGCCTGATTCTTTAGCCAACAATAGAATATGCAGGGAAACTGCTGTGCAGTTTCAA
This sequence comes from Podiceps cristatus, assembly GCA_000699545.1. Classification (NCBI taxonomy): domain Eukaryota; kingdom Metazoa; phylum Chordata; class Aves; order Podicipediformes; family Podicipedidae; genus Podiceps; species Podiceps cristatus. The sequence goes on along the minus strand of KL265830.1, from coordinate 40,501 downwards.
TGAGTTTATATACCTGCAATAGCTTGCACCTTTCCCATTGCTGATCATTGCTCTATACCATGGCTTGCATTCTGAAATATGTAGTCTTTGCCTACCGCATTCTGAAGTTGATAGTTGCTCCAGTGGCTTACACTACTCAGTAGTTTCTAGTCCCCTGTGACATCCCTTTTTCTTGAGTACAGTAGACTTTTCATCTAGGTTGATTCTACCGGTCTGTTTGGCACTTACCTTTTAAAATTGGTTGCCTGGATGTATTTATGAATCACTGATCTGGTTTGCTTTTTTTCCTTGCCCTAGAAATAAGGATGGAAGTAGATGTGAAAAGAGACTTACCGCTACAGATGGAAACTGCGCCACCCATTTACAGACAATCCACACTGCATAATATACTTTTAACCAATGGGTTGCTGCTTTTTTCTTTTTTCCTTTTTTTTCCTGCATGATACATAAAAGATGAAATTTGAGTAATTTCCAATACAATGAATAAATTATTCACATAAATTTTAACAATTGGATTTGTTGATTCATTAATAATATCCTCATATTTAAATAATCTTTGCCCTTAAGTTTGTAACATTATTTTCCAGTGTTTTTTTTTCCTAAAAAATTAGTATAGGAGGTGTAGCCATAGCAAAGGTATAAACAAATGGAGTAAGTGTACTGGAATCTGCATTTAGAAGAAAAAGAGAAAGAGAACTTCCATTGCTATGTGTCTGAATGTGTTAACTGCATTGGATTTTAAATAAATGTGATATTCCCTTGATGCAAATACCCTTTGTACCTAATAACAAAAAGCAAAAATGACTGTAAAGTCAATATTCAGACAAAGTGATCTCTACATTATGAAGAAGATTCTTTATTGGTTTTGTTTTGTGGATTTTGGTGTTCTGTTTTGTTTTTGTTTTTTTGGTTTTTTATTTAATTTTTGTTGTTGTTTTGGGGTTTTTTTAAATTTAGGTTTCTGCAGGGATTTCTTTATCTGTGACACATACGTGACTTAGAAACTAGATCGTAGCAAAGTAAGAAAGTTTTGTGGCAAGATATCGTGGGTTTAGGGATTTTTTTTTCTGGTTTAGAAGAGCAAAGTCAAGGACAACTCCATGTGTTCTGCAAAGTTCAGCAGTAATATTATTATTCACACAAGTTGTCTCAGCTGTGAAGTCAGTACATTTGTTCTGGATGTCTCCTTATTATTAATGGCCCTTTCACCTGACTTTCTACATTTGTTTGAGCCAACATTGCTCTTACCTGCTGGCCAGTTCACTTAGATTGTTTTCATCCCCTGGTTGCCTTAAAGGTGAAGTTTTGTTCCAAATGTCTTCTGAAAGGTTAATCTTAACTAATGTATTGATATTGGATTGAACCAGAAAATACTCAGAAAATAGCTATGGCAAATGAAATAGTGAAACTCTCCTCCTCCTTTCAAGGCATCACTCATTCTATCCAAAATGCTATACCCAGCATGACATCACATGGTAAAATTCACCATGAAGCCAGGGTAAATATAGCACAAAGACCACAGAATGTTTAAATCCACTCAAGTTTAACACCATCCTGTATCTACCTTAAGCAGAAGCAGATGTTTAAGTAGGAATGAAGTGGCATGTTTCCTTTTTGATGGCTCTTTACAAACAGGCAAATTTCACCCAGAAAGAAAAAGCATAAAATTGGATCAATTTATGAGCAGTTCTGACTGGAAAAAAAACAAAAACAAAAACAAAAACCAAAAAACCCAACCAACCAACCAAAAACCATAAAAAGAAGATCAGTCAGGAAAACATGAGTTCCATCTTAGAAAAAATATATTTAGGAAAATTATCATTTTTCTTTCAAACATGAGTCAAAATAGGAATTTCTTATCTTTGAAAATGCCCTCAATTTCTAGTGCATTTAGATGAAGACATCTGGTATTCTGTGGGCCACTTGCAAGGGTCTCATAATCTGAGATTTATTTGTAATTTTATTTTCATATGAGTCTTAAAATACTTAACAATATTGCTGATGGAGAACTACTTATACTATCAAAGATGTTTATATAAAGCATAAGTAGCACTGCCAAAGAATTAATTAGCACAAGCGATGGAGGTCACTGGAATGTGAAGTGCAGGGCTCTAACTGCAAAATCAAGAGCTGAGCAAAATGAGATATTGGTTTAGCTTCAGTAGATTATGTTACAAAGAACTCTGTATCAAACTGCTACAATTTCACCTGCTTGTCTTTCCTTATTTATAGAGTCCCTTTAGGAAGTTATTCCAGTCTTTCAAGAGAATTTGTAGGAAGACTCAGGACTCAAAAAACCATATATCACAATCAGAGCTAAAATAATATGTAATGGAGAGATGTTTTAAACTCAATAGATAGTAACGTTTAGATTATTTTAGTGTGTGGGGATGTATGTGTGCATGTTAGAGTAATGTGAAATACAGAGTACCAAGGTGATAATATGGCACATTAGGACAATTCATTTTATACATCTTAAAATAGAAATGTCTAAGGAATGAGAGATGGAGGTCAGAAAAAATTCATGAATTCTTCCACCTTATTTTCATAAATCAATGCCTTAGGCCCCACTGAGGCAGCTAAAAATACATTTCTCTTTCAGATGAAGGAGATTAGGAGGTGGGAGGGAGGGCATGTTGCCTCGCAAACATAGAAGATGTCAGCATTGTCATGAAAGCTATGAGCATATTGTGTAGGTGTTACTGCATGAGGGATGCACTTTCCCTTTTAGTGCAATAGATAATAATAGTCTTTTATAATCCACTACATACAATTTGAAATTTCACCTTTTCAACCTATTATGTTTGCAGTGCAGCTTCTAAATAGCTAATAGGAGAGAAGAGGTGAGGTTGAATGGACCGAATGATTTCTCTTCACTGCTGTGCAAAATCTGTGGATTTCAGGCAACAAACTGGTGATGAACTGGTACAGAGTGAATGCAATATTTTCTGATTCTTGGAACTATTGACTTTCCTGGGTACTGTGTTTAGAGAAGATAGAATAAACAAGGTGAGTGCATTTCACTCTGGATATCAAAGTAGAAATTGGAATGACTTGGCTGATACTTTAGAACAATCTGCTTTCCAGTTTGTGAAGCAGGTCTAGAGACCACAGCCACTGCAAAGGTAGAAAATATGAGCTGAAGTCCGGTAAATCCAGTTCATAAAACTGCTTTTTAAATGTATGGCTATTCATCAGTTGCTTAAACTAACTGAAAAGTGAGTATGAGCTGTGCTTGAGAGATGAGGGCCTTTACATATTCATCATGGAGAAGCAAAGCCTGAACTCTAATGACTGGGCCTTCATGGCACAGGAATTAACAAGACAAATAATGCAATGGGTGTCTGTTAATTGGAACAACTCGGTGGGTAGCCAGTTAAATGGCTGCCTTGATGAGGGGAAAAGAATTCAAACCCAGCTTTGAAAATGCCTAAATTGACATAAAATGGCACATGAACTAAAAATGGTAAAAACAAACATTTTATATGGTCCATCTTTACGGAATCTGCCTCCTATAACATATTCTGTGCAAGAGAGAGGGTCAGAGTCTGTTGCATACCAGATGCTGTACTTCTGATACAGAATATACTCCAAATATGGGGCCAGAAAAGGTAAAGACAGCTGCACTCATTAGGCAGATCTTCATTTTTCTTCAACAGATGAAAACTTTGGAGATTCTAAAAGCAAAAGTTCCTTTTCTTAACTTGCATGTTGCAATTAACTTTTCAGTTGCTGACCATTCCTACATCAAAACATCAATTTCTATCACCTGATAGAAATGTTTTCTGTGCATAGATTATGCAAGTACTTGCACACCCACCAAACTAGACCCACTCATGTTCTAGTGAATAGCACTACCAAATTTTACCATGACATATTCCCATTTTTACTTAACTTTAAGTATCATATTTATGCTGTCCACACAGCAGCTCAAGGAGGACGGTATCAATTAAGATCTGATTATTTTCCCCAGACATAAATAGACCTACATGGTTTCACACTGAGACAACCACTAGAGAAACAGCTTCTTTCTAACATGCTCCACACTCTCTAACTATATGCATCTTGTAAAATTATCTGGTGCTCTAGTTTGATTCTTTCCTAATGCTGTTGTGGTGGGAAGTAATCTCTCTGTGTGGTAGAGCTGTAGCTCTGCTATGTATCCCAAGCAAGGGTTTTCATCATTTTTTTCTTACAGCGTTTCATCATTGTTTTCTGCAATTTCCCTCCTGCTTTTTCACTCACCTGTGATGTATGTCCTGTCAGCACAAAGGTCTTCAATATAGTTGTGCACTTTGCCCCACACGTTTTTGGACAGAGCTTCCACAGCTCACCCTGCAGTCATGCACAGGAATGCAGGAGCAGCAGTCTCTGATAGACTGCTCTCTTCCATTTGTATTGGGTTTATATAGCAAGATTATGGGGGGAAGGAGGGTGCTGCAAGGGTGGCTTCTGTGAGAAGACATCAGGACCTGCCCCTTGTCTGCTAGAGCCTATTCGAGCTGGCTCCAAGATGGGCCCATCGCTGGCCAAAGTTGAGCCATCAGCAACGTTGTAGTGCCTCTGTGGTAACATATTTAACAAGGGGTGAAAAAGCTGTGCAACAGCAGTCGAGAGAGAGGAGTGAGTGTATGTGAGAGCAACAACTCTGCAGACACCCAGGTCAGTGTAGGAGGGGAAGAGTTGCTCCAGGGGCCGGAGCAGAAGTTCCTGCGCAGCCCTGGGTGCAGCCTGTGGCCAGGCCGACTGTGCCCCTGTACCCACAGAGGCCCACGGGGGAGCAGAGACCCACCCACACCCAGGGAGGATCCCACACTAGAGCAGGTGGATCATAGAATCATAGAATAGTTCGGTTTGGAAGGGACCTCTAAAGCCCATCTAGTCCACCCCCCTGCCATGAGCAGGGACATCTGCAACTACATCAGGTTGTTCACAGCCCCGTCCAGCCTGGCCTGGAATGTTTCCAGGGATGGGGTTCTGCCACCTCTCTGGGCAACCTGTGCCAATGTTTCACCACTCTCATAGTGAAAAATTTCTTCCTTATAACTAGTCTGCATCTCCCCTCCCATTACCCCTTGTCCTATCACAAAAGGCCCTGCTAAAGCGTTTGTCACCGTACTTC
>KL265830.1:0-35167 GCA_000699545.1 Podiceps cristatus | reverse complement strand
GGAGGAGCGGGCGAGAACCACCTCCCTCAACCTGCTGGCCACGCTGCTTTGGATGCAGCCCAGGGTACGGTTGGCTTTCTGGGCTGCGAACGCACATTGCTGGGTCATATCCAATTTTTCATCCACTAGTACACCCAAGTCCTTCTGGGCAGGGCTGCTCTCAATCCCTTCAGCCCCCAGCCTGTGTTGATACTGAGGATTGCCCCAACCCTGGTAAAGGACCTTCCACTTGGCCTTGTTGAACCTCATGAAGTTCACCCAGGCCCACTTCTCAAGGTTGTCCAGGTCCTTCTGGATTGCATCCCATCACTCAGGTGTGTCAACCATCCCATCCCACTTGGTGTCATCCCCAAACTTGCTGATGGTGCACTCAATCCCAGTGTCTATGTCATTGATAAAGGTGTTAAAGAGTACTGGTCCCAATATGGACCCTTGAGGGACACCACTTGTGCCAATCTCGTTCTGGACATTGAGCTATTGACCACTACCCTCTGGATGTGATCATCTAGCCACTTCCTCACCCACCGAATATCTCTCCAACTTAGAGAGCAGGATGTTGTGGGAGACTGTGTCAAAGACCTTACAGAAGTCCAGACAGATGACATCCATAGCTCTTCTCTGGTCCTCTGATGTAATCACTCCATCATAGAAGGCCACTAGGTTGGTCAGGCAGGACTTGCCATTGGTGAAGCCATGCTGGCTGTCTCAAATCACTTCCTTGTCTTCCACATACCTTAAATTAATATGTCTTCTTTTAAAAAAACCTAAACACTACATTTTTTTCTTTTTTTGTTTTTTTCCAGATTTTTGAGAAGATCCATCTTTAAAAAAACCTAAACACTACATTTTTTTCTATTTTTGTTTTTTCCAGATTTTTGAGAAGATCCATTTTTCTGAACTTGAGACATGTACCCTGTAAACATCTGAGGTAGTATAGTACCCTTTGCACCTGTTAGAGTCAATGGAAGGAAGTAGATAAATACTCAAAATACGAGTCTGATTTACCTGAAGTGGTTTTTTTTGGATGAAATAAACTGCATTGTAAACTGTGTATATCTCTCCAGAAAACTGAGTGTTTAGTCTCTCTAATTTTAGATTGCTACAATGTAGTGACTGCATCTACATCCACTACATCTAGTTAGTACAAACAACAGATTGTAAAGTGTGTTATGGCTCACCAGCAATAATAATGGGATCAGTTCCAGATAAGCGTCATTTTTGATGCCATGGGTTACCCTGGCTTGTAGCTACTGCTTTGAAAAATCTCCTACAGACCCTGTGTCATATTTATCTATCTCAGGTACCTTAGGACATCTCAAATTGTGTCAGATACCAATGCTTAGGCAATTTAATTCTCCTCTTGTACCTTCTTTATAGTGAATTTAGTTGCTCTTTGGGTATCACTGACTGAGGATTCTACTCAGTTGCCTGAGCACGACCTCGAGCCATTTGAGATGACCCAGAGTACCCAAGACATGTATGGGGTTGGCAGATATGACACAGGACAAATAAAAAATCCCTACTTCTTAGGAGAGGTAAACTGAGATCAAGTGAGATAGTTCTGGGCATTTGAGGTGACACTAGAGCTCCTTTATATTGGTAGCTGAATTAAACCTCATATTTCTATTGACCGTAGGGGACCTAGTATGGTAATTTATTGGGGGCTAAATGTAGAATTGGCCATTGTAAGAATATGGTCATTTAATGGGGGCTAAATGTAGAATTAAACCTTTACTGTGCAATTCTGGGACAATTCTCATCTTTTGCATTTACCCCAGTGATATTTCTTCCTAGGTAATTTCCTAGAAAATTACCTACATATCCTTATGTCTCTTTTGAGATAAAATGGAAATAACATATCCCCATTAGGTGAAGATTTTTCTACATACCAATGTCAGAAATGTAAAAATGATCTTTTTTTTTTTTTTTTTTTTTTTTTTTTTTAATCTAGCATTTATTTTGCCACCAACAAAATATTGAATAATATATATCCTTCCTAGCTTTGTGATAATATGGAAAAGTTTCACCTATCCCAGCACCAGCATGCCCAAAGGAAATTCATAGCACAGAAAATCTTAGTTTTGTTTTGTGTCACAGGACTACTGTGATGCCACATGAACCTCAAGGTATTTTACTGTGAATTATGATTTTTTTCAAAATCAAAAAGAAAATTAACACTTTCCTTTCCTTGCTTTATGCTGATGTGCATGATCTATCTACTGATGCATCCTGCATCCTGCATGTCACTTGAAATAGGCACAGGAGTGTGAACAGTTCTTGAAGATTCCCCGTGCCAGCTGTGGAGGCAGATGCAGCCTGCACCATGACAGCCTTGCTTGGAGTTCAGGCCAGAGAGTGTAGCTGCTGTGCTCTTTGCCACACAGCCATAACCCCCCAGATCATCTGAAGCGATGACCCACTAGAGCTCATCATGACTTGTTTCCTGATCACACACTGAGATGGCAAGGACATAGTTCCTGTGCTCACGTACCACTACAGCAGAGATGGTGTGCAAATGTGGGAACTCACATTACGACATTACAGCATACACAGACCTATTGAATCCACTGAGCATTGTGGGATGTCCATTTTGTGCCAGCAAACACTGCCTCTTGTTTCCACTGCTCTTGATAAGCCTACATTGCTTAGAGACTTGTAAAGGCAAGGTCGCATGTACATATGGCACCCTATCACCCTATATATAGGAGCAGAGCTTTACAGTGGCATTAGCTCAGGTCTGAATAAATCATGCTTGTGCTGGCATGGTGCAGTGCTTAAACTAATGGGATTATATCACTTCTGATTCTGAAAACTAGCTCAACCTGTTGTCTCTATGCTGTGCTGTATGGCTGCAAACATGCCCCTATCTGACAGATGAATATGCAGTGATTTGAGCATTTGATAAGAAAAAACAACGTATAAATGTGATCTGAGAACCTATTCAGATTTAGGATGCTATAAACAATAAGCTTGAACAGAATTGATCTCTGACAGTCCTGACCCACAGATGTGAGACAGAGAGTTATGTTAATTCATCCTGGTCTTTCCGGCCTGATTAAAGATTTAACTAGTCAAATTGCTGTATAGATGTATCTTAATAATGCAGTATCTGAAAATTCTTGTATTCTGATTGGTTGAAGTCATTATTAGCTAGACAAAATGCTGGGAATCATTTAACAGGTACTAAGATTTTCATCATCAGTCACTCACTTTATAAATTTAATCTCTTATTTTCAAATAAATGCCTATCTTCTTTTGCTGCTACTATCAGAATTCTTCATCTCTATGTCATTACCAGTCATGGGAACCTGTTTATTTTCTGACCCCGCTTTTCATCCCAAATCCAAAGATTTTATCTGCCTCAGGCAGAAGTAAACACATCTTAAGAGACATGAATCCCCATGGGAAGTACAGATCAAAGAATGATAAATCCTATGAAAATTAATTTAAGTGATTATTGGTGGAACGTGAAGAGGGGTAAATGCACTCTTGTTTCTGACAAAGAGAATTTAAGAGCATTTTTTGTCTGTAATTATGCCTGGTGAGAACTTTTTCTTAACTGTCTTACTCTTTCCTCCCTGTAGCTTATCACCTCCTCTTTATCAAAGGCTGCTTCTTCCTCAACTCCCCCTGTTCAGTTATTTAAGTTCTTTTTAATACCTTTCAATCAAAATATCTGAAATTAACAAAAAACTCCTACTTAAGCTGTTATGCTAGCTTGTCTCATTTTTTATGGAGACATACTGGAGCACTACCTCATAGACAGTGAATGCCACAGCTCTAATGAAAAGCAATAGGAAGCAGCAACATGTGCAACCCAGTTTTCAGGTTTTGCACCTGAAAATAGAAGGGGACAAGAGTAAAAGCCCTGAGAAACCTGGAAGTGTGATATTGAGAGAAAGATATATAAACACAGAGCAGGCAATTTCACTTTAAACGTATATGTTCAGAGACCAGGAGCTAATCAGAACAGAATATAGTCACGGAGAGAACTGCTGTGAGTGTCTGGGTACTACATTCAATAACGCTTACCAGTAATGACAGATGTCTCATCTTAGCTTTGTAAAGTTCAGAGTCAGCTCTAATAAAGAGCTCTGCAGTCCATTTATGTTACTTTTTTTTTTCTTTTTTTCCCAAGAGACTTGAAGAAATTCCATAGAACTGGATGAAAAACAGTGTTAGCACAGTACTAAAAGGACAAACAGACTGGCCTAGGTAGCTATATTGTGGGTAGTTTGAAATTGGTACTAGGCAAAAAAAAAAAAAAAAAATAAAATGGCTGACATAAGAAGCAATCAGCACATAATTAAATAATAGAAATATTTTTAATGAGAGTCAGTATGGTTTCCTGTAAAAAAATGTAGTGTGCCACAAAACTACAAGTGTTCTGAAAAAAACTAAGTGTATGGCATTATGTATGGCCAGCTGTAATAGAAACAAAATCTAAAACTGGTAATGAATTTGGTAGCAGCAGAGTGCTGGAAGCCAGAGCTATAACCCATCTATTTCAGGTTATCATAGTGTCATAGCAGAATATAGGACTACTGAATATTATTTTGCTGAGATTTCCTGCAGGAGAAAATACTTTGGTGTGAATATTACTAGCTCCCAAATCATTATTGTTTTTCAGCACAAGAAGTTGTAGCTACCTTCGGTTTAAAGTCAGGTTTAAAGTCAGGTGCTCAAGGAAGTTCATACACAGTAACAAATAGAGTTATCAGGCTTCTAATGATCTATTCTCCCATTGATACTCCTGGGACTTTGCATAAAGCTCTCATTAATGCAAATGGAAATGTGGAAAGTACATGCCGAAATCAACAACTCCCCCTATTGTTATAATAGGTGAATAGTCCCCTTAGGCAAAATGTAACATTACTGAGTTTAATTTTTCCTTAACTACTTCCTTCTGTTTATGAAACAAGTCATGTTAAAAAGTGTGGTCTTTTTGGTTTGTTTGTTTTTTTAAGTGGATGTCACAGCAGAAAGTCAGTGCAAAGGATTTATCAAAACCAACACTCTTGTTATGACCCAGTTCTGACCTGGTCTAGCCAAATCATCAATCATAGTGACAATGGGCCATATTTATCCCTGGTGCAACTGCACTGTAATTGACAGAATTACATTTAGAAGAGCTTTGCCCTATAGCTGTTTGGTAAGAAGTCTGGGGTGATGATTAGTTGAAGGTTTACCTTTCTCCGCCGCTTGGATTAATGCATACATTATGCAAAGGTATATGCATGCTTCAGTTTGCTACAGATGTTGTAGTAAAGAATTCATGGATGTTTGCACTTTGCTGCTCCAAGTTTCATTATAATAGAATGTGAAGATAACAGGGCCACAATCTAGTTATACAGTTGAAAGGTTGACAGAATAATTTGTTTGTATTCTGCTTATTTACCACAATATTCTAGTATACTTTGTGGCTTGTAATAAATGCTAAGCATGGGACAGCTAAAATAGGTAGCACTAATGATGTCCTACAGCAAAGAAATATTGTTTCTAGATCTTTTATGAGTACATTTCCCCAAAACAACGCATAGAGAAAGTGATAACTTATTTACATGGTTCTAGAAAAGAACAAACCCACTTGTCAGTGTCTAAGATGTCGACTCACTTTTTGTATCCTTCTAAATTTAGATGTCATTTAGTCAATTGGAGTGATCAAAACCAAACATGTTCAATTCTATTATTTTGATCAAACTCTTTGTTAACATTAACAGACTAGATCTGATAGAGTTAGATGGAGCTACCCCATGTTAAATAAGCAGTGTGTTTCAATTTTTTATTTCTTAAACAAGTAATTGCCTTTACATTATAATAACAATCAGCTGCTTACTGGGTGAAACTCTTCCTAACCTGAATTAAGGGAAGTCCTAACATTGTCTCTACTGGGGCTATGATTTCACCTTTATTACATTAATTAAATGTAAAGTGCCTCAGTAACAGAGCTCAAAATATTGATCAGTTAATGAAAGAGCAAAGATCAATGCTTAATGCAGGTACCGTCTGAAACACAGAAAGTAGGGCTAGAACAAGCCCTGGTTTATTACAATGTCTTGTGATACACATTTTGCAGCTGTACAGTATCTGCATATAAATGTGGTAAGTAGCACTTTCTAGAACTGAAAATAGTTAGGAATTTGATATTTGGTAAATGGGCCATATATGTGAGGAAATAATTTACTAGGAGTAATGCCACGGTCCAGCTAAATAACCAGATGTCTTACTCACTAGTAGGTAGCTGTATATCTCATGTGCTACTATAATCCTAACACAAACTGATCCAAATTAATTGGATTCACAATTAATCCAAACATACTACTTAGAAACAAAAAAATAAAGTTCTTGGGTCTCTTTAGAAGGACAGATGTAGACTAAGATTGAACTGACCAATTTTTTTGGCAATTTTGCTGGAAAACTTTCTGAGATGTACAGTTAACATGATGTGCAGTAACGTGAGGGCTTTGTACTGAAATTCCATGTGGGGTTGTGTTATCAATCAATGTGTCCTAGGGATTTACACAGAGATCTGCTAATGGAATCTAGTTAACTTAAAACTATGCCATCAGTAAGTGTCACTCTCACTATTGGGAGACATTAGCTATCACAGCAGTGGCTGGGAATAATACAGAATACAGTGCATGTAGTTCATAAACTGTTGTGAATTACATGGAAGCTCTTTCTGACTTTCTTTTGTCTGTAAAATCCTAAGATTTTTAATAGCACTCTTCACTGTTACACTATCATAAAAGATAGATCAATTAAGAGAAGAAATCAACATAAGCTTTCTAGTCAGTAAAATAAGTGTTGGAGGTCTTGAAAACTAACTACATCTACAACTTAGATTCTGTGTCACTGTTTCTCATTCAGTGGGTTACAACCCCAAGGACATTATAAAATATCACCAGAAGGCTACAAGGGAGTGAAAATTTTATGACAACTTCAAGCAAAGGATATCTTGCTTTCCTGTTCTTCAAAAATCCTTATCATTTAAGGCTTAGTAATTTTTGTAAATCTCTTGAAATACACGTTGTGGCAATTACTTTTCTCACTGTTAGATTTGTAGCATATAAAGGGGTTTCATAATTTTTTATAATATCTATTAAATAGTCACGGTGTAAATGCTTACAAGTCGTCATACTTTTAAAATGAACTGATGCTTGTGATACATGGTACTAGCTAGCACTTGATAGCTAATGTACATTAAAATACTTTTGAGGACAATGTGAATTTTAACACATCAGCTGATAGGACTTACTGCAACTAGCATTAACCAGATAGTTTATGGTAAAAGTACAGCAGTGCTTTAGCACATTAATTACCATGTTCTAGCCATAGCAGTTGAAATTAACCTTTTTATCTAAAGAAGACTGTATCAAAGACTATTTTTTGTGGGATGCAAAAGTTAACAATATTCACCAAGGAAGTCAGCAACCTTACTATATTTTCTTTCAGGGCTAATTAAACTAAAAGTATCAGGATATTATGCCTGTATTTAGAATTTACACCTGCATTTATCCCAGCATTTAATGCAGCTGTAGCCTTGAGTGTTAAGAGCATTTGAGACATGTTTTGTATTTTTTTTGTCAAAAAGATTCTGCTGATATGAGCTTTACTGAGCTGAAGAAAATGAGCTCTGAGCTGTTCCTCACTATTGTCCCTTTGAGAAGTTACTCCCCCTTCAGTCTCCTCCAGCTGCTCTTTAACTGCTGTCTCACTGGTTGCTGCACCCAGTTATTTACCCATCAAAGGAGGTGCTCTACCTTCAACAAGTTTAATAGCAAATCTTTGCTCACCTGGGTTGTATTTGGTTTAATTTTTCATTTTCTGAGAGGCTTACATTTGATCAAGTCTGTGATGGCCAATCAGAAAATCCCTACTTCAAAGATAATGACAAAGAATAAAGACAAATTTGCCAGAAAGTAATGTAGTTTCTTCCATCATATATACATACATATGTATTTAGGGTTTTTATTTTGCATGCATACCTGTGTATGTAAGTTATACTTCAACTTTCCTTAAAAAGAAAAGATTAAAACCAAAATCATAGAATGAAGAACCACAGAAGAGACACGTCGCCTAAGAAGTAATCTTGCTGCAGAAATGGCCACAGACAGGCAAAGAAGCTTGAAGTAACATGAAACTGTAATTTGATGGCAATTTGGGTCAAAATTTATTCAAAGAAAAAACAGAACAGTCTACACTTTCCTCTCTGTGTCACTATATTTTTCTCTGCTGGTGTAAAAGCTTGAGCTGTAATCTAGTTTGAGGAACTGGCCTAGCTGAAAAATAGCTACCGAAGGACAAAATAAAGATCGGGTTTTTTTAATTGATGAATTCTAATTTGTGACCGGCATTTCTTGCCAGTCCAGTGGAAGGCATGGCACCACAAAGAAAGAACTAGCAAGGTTGCCTTCAGTGCAGCTTAAACTATGCCTGGGACTTGAGATGGGAAGATGGACAGTCAATGTGGCAAATTGCCCTAAAACTAAGGACGTGGCTGGTAAATGAGGAGGTGAGGAGGAATGTTCTTCAACGTGCATGTGAATGTTGAAGAAGCAAATCTGGCTTTTCAATGTCTTCTTCCCCAACCAAGCAGCACAGTGAAGCAGTGACTCACTCTACTAAAAAGTGAAGGGTGAAGGGAGAAAAGAGAAAGGAAGGCCACACTGCTTCATTGCACTGGGCATTGAGCAAACTTTATAAGGCTTGTGATGGGATATATTTTCACTATTCACAGGTAACCAGAGTCTGTGTTCTACTATTACCTATCTCTTTCTATTTATGAGAGTGCACACGATGAGACAGTAGAGGATCCTGGCAAGGTACTGGACAAAGTCTAACAACAGCTAATAGGAGTAACATAGCCTCTAGATTCCTCATGGGGAGAAGGGAATAACCAGAATTTTTCTATCCTGTGGGATGCAATTATGCTGTCCAGAACCAGAGTGACCTGTCTCACCTCCCCTGTTTATTGAATGCAAACCACATGTCTGGTTTCATTGCAAGCTCCCTGCCTAAGATGGATATCCTGAGGCCAAATTCAATAGGCAGTCAACCACTATACCTGCCAAGAGCCAGTATTTTCAAAAGAATGCATGCCAGTAGATTATCATGTCTGTTTCAGTTAGAATCAACATTTCTTTTCTAGTTCACTTAAAATCAAATACACCACAGTCAAAGAGATACATGCCTTAATTCCCACACAATTTATAGCACCATAGTTTTAATATGTGATTCTGACACCTGGAAGATTTTGGGTTAAACTTTCAGATGCTTCTGTGATGTTGGATATTTAACTTCTTTGAATCCCAAAAGAAGAAGCTTCAGGATTAATACCTGGCTATGTCTTCTCAGGGAACAAAAGTAGGAACAATAAGCTGCCAACTGAAATATCTGAAATAGAATGAGTACTGCAAGTATCAGAGCTATGGCTTTTTCAAGGAGGCACTTAGAAAAAATGTGGAGAAGAAGCTTTTAAATCTCTATAGGACTTTGATGAGTGATGATTTAAAGGATACAATTCCAGCAAAGGAAAATTACAATAATTTCCAAGTTATTTGGAATCTGTTTGCAATGACATGTACAACTTGGAGAAACTGCAGGAAAAAACACCAGTGAAGCACATAGAAATTTTAATTTTGACTTTTTATGGATTTCAGACCTGACTAGTACATAGCGTATACAAAGACAATGGGTTTATCGCACTGCTCATCTTTGTCAGACTAACAAGATCTCCTAGACACCGTGTCCCAAATTCATACTATTGTCCCTGATTTTGTGAAGATTTCTAGGCTATCTGTAATCATTTCTTTACTGGAAAGACATAGGTTTCCCCAGAGAACAATTTTGAGCACCTAGGATCAGCATTGCCCTCTTATCTGATTTTATTATTGCAGTATGTTGCAATAAAGTAATAACATCAGGTAAACTAGCTCAGACAGCTAAGATAATAATTTAGGCATCTCATTTAACGACCTAAGATCAGATGAAGCAACCCAGGCTGATGGCACTGCAAATGGTCATAATATAAACCCCAGTAATAACAATGAAGAAATATTATTGCATATTATAGAAAACTGGCATATTTTATCATTGGTGTTATAAAATATGGGTCATTTTCTATCAAGTCACTAAGAAACTTAGTGAAACGGTGAAATATAAAATAATACTATACCAGACCAATCTACTTTGTTACGGTGTTGGATTTTTTGGACAGCCTATGATGAATAGTCTATAGGTTCCTGATAAATTGAGTGAATAAGCACAACCTGTTATATATGAGTAGGCAGCTGGAAGATGGGAGAGCCTGTATCTATTCCAGAGCAGAGAGACAAGCACCAAGAACATCTCATTTTTTATAGGAAAGAAAGAAGATCCTTACCGATTTGAGTCCAGATCATATTATAGCAGAATTGAACAAGAATATTACATATTCACCTCTAAAATAATTATACTGTTATACATGGAGAGGTGTGTATGTGCTGTTGCTGGAATACACTTTCATTGGGATCACAGAGACTTGGTGGGACAGCTCACACAATCAGAGCGCTGCCATGGATGTATACAGTCCAGGAAGGTGAAGAGGGGTAATTGTCTTTTTATGTGAGAGAGCAGTGGGAAGGTATGGAGTTGTGGATTAGACAGGAAACCATCTTTGACAACATCGTGGTGGATGTCTGTTCCAGATTACCTGATCAGGAAGAAAAAATAAAAGAGAAATAAGATAAAAATAATTTTTTCTTAAGAAAACATGAGGAAACTTCACTTTAACAGACCCTGGTTCTCCAGACTTTAACCTCTCCAGTATCTGCTGGAGGGACAGCACAGCAGGGCACACAGGTTCCTGGAGGTTTCTGAAGTTCATTGATGACAACTTTTTGACATGGGGAATCAATGAGCAGATGGGAACAGGTACTCAGCTGGACCGGATACAAGCAAGGAAGAACTGGTCGGGGATGTGAAGATGAGGGGCAACCTTGGCTGCAGTGACCATGAGATGGTGAGGAGATGGAACAATGCAAAAACCAGGATAAGAGCCCTTGACTTCAGAAGAGCAGACCTTGGCCTGTTCAGGCACCTTCCTGAAAGGTTTATTGGGCAGCACAGGGAAGACTAGGGAAAATGTGATCCTGCTGCTGAATGAGACAGGGAAGCTGGTAACATATGACACAGAGAAGGCAAAGGTACTCGAAGACTTCTTTGCCTCAATCTTTGCTGTTAAGATTTGCCCTAGGGAATCTAGGCCCCTGAAGAGCTTGAAAGTGATTAAAATTTTGGAGCACCTTTTTTATGAAGAGAAGCTGAGAGAGCTGGAGAAGAGAAGGCTCAGGGGGGATCTTGTTAATGTGTATGAGTACTTGATGGGAACGGGTAAAGAAAACAGCTCTTTTCAGCAATAACTCAGGAATAGGGTAGGAGCCAACGGGCACAAATCCAAATACAGGAAATTCAATTTAAAATAAGGAAAAGCTTTTTTATTGTAAGGGGGGGTCAGACACTGGAAAAGACTGCCCAGAGACATTATGGAGTCTCCATCCTTGGAGATATTCAAAATTAAATTGAATAATGCCCTGAGCTGTGGTTGACTTTGCTTTGAACTGGGCATTTGGGCTCGATGATGCCCAGAGGCACTTTCCAGCCTCAACTGCTCTGTTATTTTGTGTTACTCTGTGATATATGTTACATCTTGTTATACTAGAAGGAGTGGTAGAAGAAGTTAATTAAACTGTAGTACATACACAAGCTCATGAAATCATGGAGTTATAGCCATTAATATTTCTTCCATTATTTATAAGTGATTGAAGTCTGTATCATGCCATTGCCCGTCTATTTATATGTCTGCTCTGAGTGATATGAGTAGAAGGCTTGAGGCAAGATTTTGAGAGGAAAGAGAAAATCTAAGTCAATTGAAAGCAATTTCTGAAGGGAATAACATCAAAAAACAAGGAGGAAAAATATTTGAAAAAGAGGAAAGGGATTGAAGGATATTGAAGATATTATGTTTATGTGGCATTCTGGCACTTCTGAATGTCCTAAAAAAAGAATTACACCAACAGTAAGTTAGTGGATAAAGTAAAAAATTTGAGGAGAGGCACAAAGGAAAACCAATAGAACATCAAGAGCATTTGAAGTGCTAGGAGGCATTTTCCTTGTGGAAAATGTCTGAAAATCCTTAAGAGAGATGATGAAGATTCATTTAAATAGCTGAGCAGCTCATTTAAGCAGTCAGCCAAAAGCTTCAATACAGCTTTACAAAATCAGGCTGTTGCTATGAACTGGTAGAACAGAAGACAAAAGCAAAAATGTATCATGTTCTGACAATGCACTTTGTCGGGGATTGGTCAAAACTGGCTTACACTATGTATTGAAGTAGGGTCCACAAAATACCTAGTGTTCACTACTTGCTAGAGGTTAAAGAGCAGATTAAAAAACCCAGACCCAGTATTTAAAAATTATGAAATTGAAGATTCTTTGGGAATATACTTTTACTCCCAAACACCAAAGCAAGCCAGTAAACTAGGACTCCTGTAGATTCTGCAAACTGCAGAAGCCCACTGTACCAGACAGTGATTGCTCACAGAATGTCCATCAGCAACAAACGAAGGAAAAATATTCCCATTATTGATATCGTATAGAAGATATAGGAACAAGATAAACTCATTACACATTCTGTTCAAGACTTTGCAGGGATATCAGAACGACTGGAGATTTCCATGAAGAATTCGAATTCTCTACCTGCTATTGGCACATGAGAGAAAAGCTCAATTCTAAGACCAGCATCTGGTGTAGTGTTGATATGAGACCTCTCTTAGGAAAACAGCAGTGGTTCTAAGAGGAAGGAGGAACTTTGGAAGAAATTAACACTTCCAGTTTTACTTCCTAAACAAAGGAGTTGGAGATAGAGGCTTAAGGGAAGAAAATTCTAAGAAATGTTTCTGTGCAATCTGATGATAATAAATCATGAAATGAAAGTTTCTGAAAATCTGTATTTGAAGAAGAGTCACCATACCTGGAGAGTGCATAACAAGCAAAACTGACAAACCAAATAGTTCTGAGAACATTTCCTTAAGGAAATTTACACCAGAATCCAGTTCAAAATGAATCTTCTTTTGTGGCTGATCTAGTCTCCAACATGCTGAGACTACATGTGTCATGGCCTCCATAGTAGTTTGTTAATACATGACACATAATAATAAACATCACAGTCTGAGATGTGAAACTAGTCATTGATCTTAACGGCCTGAATACCCTTTCTGCCTCCTGTTCACTATCTCTAAGCAATTAATGCTGGATTTTAGAGACCAAGGTGTAACACTGTCTTTGTCATTACACAAAATAATGAAATAGAGCAGAGCATTATATTTATAATTATGCATGAAGTAAAATATGTAATAAAAGTAAAAATTATAATAATAGTATAATATTACAGGAATAATGACAATATTGAAAGAACTTTTATGGCTGACATCCACTTTCTGAAGTATAACTTGTTTTACTTTCCACATTACATTGAACTTGTCCTACGCATTTGGAGATAAGAGGTGAGTGAGGGATCTGTCAAAAAGAGAAGGTTGTGTCTGACTTTTGTAACTCAGCCACACAGCCAAGAATTGATAGTACTTAAGAGACAATTATCCTGCACAAGGTTTGGAAGCTTCAGTTTTCTTTCTTTCTAACTGAGCCATGACAGGCAATAAAACATACTTTATCTGGATTCTTGATGTAAGTAATGAACCACTGAAGAAACTTCTTATGCTTGGCCAGCATTAGATGTGGACAATACTCAAAAAATGGAGAAATATTTGATTCAACAACAACGAAAAAATATTTTTTTGTATTAAATATTTAAAACTTCAGTGTAAAATGTAAAACAAATACTGCTTTACCTCTGTTGTTTTTATAGAAGAGGTGAAAAATATATGGTTGATTTTTCTGAATTAGAAGTAAGAAATAATATAAATCTCTTCTAAAATAAAATCTTTTTAAAAAGATAAAACACTTTTCTGATGAGAAAAATGGAAGAGGGAGGGTGGTGCACGGGTGGCTTCTGTGCAAAGACATCAGGAGCTGCCCCCGTATCCAATTGTCTGTTCCAGCTGGCTCCAAGACGGACCCACCACTGGCCAAGGCTAAGCCGCCAATCCAGCGACTTTGACAGAATCTCTGTGATAACATATTTAACAAGGGGTAAAAATGCTGCATAACAGCAGCTGAGAGAGAGGAGTGAGAATATGTGACAGCAACAACTTTGCCAACACCAAGGTCAGTGACGATGGAGGGGGAGGAGCAGCTCCAGGCGCCGGAGCGGAGGTTCCCACAGCCCCTGGTGCAGCCCGTGGCCAGGCCGGCTGTGACTGGGGGTGGGAATGTGTGTTTGATACCATTTCTACTCATTGGCACCACGACAGAAAGCTTTGTTGACAATACTCTGTCCCTTGCTCTTAATTCAAAAACAGAGAAATTAATACATTTCTGTGTGAGAGAACCTTTTAGGACTTTAAGTCAATGCTACTTGTGGATTCAAAGCCCTAAAGGTCTCTTCAGACATGAGTTATTCCCCTGGCTTATAGGCAAGCTGTTGTAGCAGTTCCTACAGCACAATTCTTCCTCTAGCTAATATCAGAATTGTTCTCATGTTGTCTCAGTAGTAGCATTTAGCTTTCAGTCACTAAAACAGTTTCTTCAAGCCATTGACAGAGCACTAGAACAAGCTTCATGATGATTTTGCAGCCATCATAAGCACAGATAATCAGCAAAAAGTTTAAAATAAAAGAGAAATGTGAATTCAATAATACAGTGTTTGCAATCTAACAGGATACACAAACTTATATAGATTTTCTGAAAAATATTATGGATATCTACAGTATTTACAGAAGAGACTTTTCAAGTTGGGCACCCTTTCTTAGACTTCTTTGGCTGAGATATAAAGCTCTGTTAAATACTACAGAAAGCTTGCTTCAAAAAAAGCAGACCAAAAAGATCAATACAGACCAGAATTATAAATGGGAAACATGTAAGGTATTGTAAAAAATCAACAATTGTGCAATGGCATAAAGGAAACTTAATCATAAACATCTCCCACACCAAATAAAAATATAAACACAAAACTCAGTCTTTCCCTTATCATGTCAGTATACTAAAAGTAGAAACAATGGGAATCACTGAGTACAGATGCGAAGCTAAGAAGAGTAAATAAATTCTGAAGGAACCCAACAATGTATGAAAGATCTCTGATCATTGAGGGTATGGAATTACTTCAGTATTCTATGAATTAATTAAATGTGTGTGATACCAGCTGATGACACATTTATCTGCTGAGGTATAAAAAGCTCAGAAATATTCAACAAATGTTTCCACAGAAAAAAATCTTATTTTATTGTACTAATGAATTGTTAAGTACTCTATAACATATAGAGAGGATGTTATGCATCAGTTGCTAACTTTAAATGTCTTCATTAGCAAACATATATAATTTGTTCCCAATATTCAGAAAAGAATTGACCATGAAAATTGCTGGGTCATGAATGTTGATTTCTGATAAACCTCAGTGTACCTGTCACGTTCAAGAAGACATGGGAATAATTTGTCATGAAAATATTGAAAAAGATAAGTAAAATGTTCAGGAGAGTAAAAGCTGGGTGACAAGTCAGTGGGACATACACAGAAAGGCTCACTGATATGGAATGTAGTCCATGTTAACTGACATCGCATGAAGGAAGGTTTTTATTTTTTTTCCAAAGAAAATTGGATAATTTTTTTTGGCATAGACCTTACTTGGTAAAGACAACTGTGGTAAGATGTCTCTACACAACATGAACTTAGTTTCACGGTGTTTCTTGGGGTTTTCTTTCTTTCAAATACCCTGATGGTAAACCAGAGGATCCAAAATGTAAGCAAATATTAATTGGTTCTGAATGGTTTTGCAAAAATGCTAATAAATGGAATGTCATTGCCCAATGGAAAAATTCTTTGTTTTATAGCACTTTGTCCTTAATTCTCTTCAATGTCTTTATCTGGGATCACCTCTCTGGTTTTCCCAGCAGGAAGGGAGAAACAGTCCTTCTTCGAGGCGAGGAGCACATTTTTGCCTTTTCACATGTTGAAGAATTGTATAGCTATCAGCAATAGTATATCTATGAGAAGGATTATTTTTTTTTCCAAATTCTTTGTTGTACTTTTATTTATTTATTTATTTATTTTTGGTTAGAAACATGAAGTGTCTACCATTCAGGCAGATTTTTTTTGAGGCTGATGTCTAACCATGATTATCATTGAATTGTTTTTACAGTTACATTCTATAGCCCTTTTACACAAAAGTGTTGGGTGGAAGAATCATTATCAACACTCTGCTCTGATTTTCTTAATGAGACATGTGGTGAACCCTCTTTTCAATACTGGGCATTGGTACAATGACTTGCAACATGCTAGCGTCTCATTCTGGGATTAACCCAGTTTTGCTTTAGTTCCCTTGTCAAAAACATGCTGTTTGAGTTTGTCTTGCAGATTGTATAGGAACTTTGCTAGGTACTATCAACTTTCTTATTCCGTCTGCAGCTGTTGACTCTGCTGGTAACATAGGGCAAAGTGTATTTTTTTTGCTTTGTGTGTAGGATGTTGATGGAAAAGTATTCACTGGACAAAAATATAGAGCATTTTGGGACACAGGATTCACTGAAGCCCAAGGAAGAACAGTTGTCTCCAAATGTTCTGGAGATATTTGGGGCTAAAGGAGATAAAAAAAAAGAAGCAGAAGATATATATACTACTCTGTTACAGAGAAACGTGTCAAACTGCAGAACCAGGTGAATAAAAAAAGTACAACTGATACAAACTTCACCTAACTTCAGCTACCTACAATACAAAAGTACATCTTAACTAGTCTCCACAGGTATACTTTAAAGTTGATGGAGACCTAGCAAAAGTCCACATGTAGGCATTTGGTTTAGGATGAAATTAATTCCCCCACTTATTATACTGCCTAGATATATGCTAATTACAAAGGGAATATCAGATAGCTAGCCAACATTTCTACTTTTTCAGAACCTGTATTTAATTGAATAAATTCTATTTTAGCTTTATAGAGAAAGAAAGATCATCTAAAGAAATACTTTGGATGCCTTAGAGAATTTTAACTAAAGGCAGGTTTACTGTGCTTAGGAGGCTGGAAAATCAGTATCTGCAGTTACGGTTCATAGTTTGCTAAAACTGCATAGTTTGGGGATTGCTAAAGAAGCCAGTAAAGGTTTTCAGGAATGCTTACACTGCCTGTAGCATGAATATACTATATGTCCTTGAAGAAAGCTGTAAGTGCAAAGCACTGCACAGCTAAAGCTCTGAAAAAGGATCTAGGATCTGAATAGTCCATACAGGTTGTGACAAGAAAACAGATAAATTGTGTGTGAAATGTACCAGACGTGTCCAGTGAAAGCCAGTGTTGCAGCATATAAAGTCAGAAGGAATACAGCAGAACACTGTTTTTCTCACTGGGACCCAGATACAGGAGCCTAGAGACCTTCCAGGCAAAGGGAGAGCTATTGGAAGAAAAGGTATTTCAGAGACATGTAAAAATTAAGAGTTTCAGTTAGAAATATAATGCTGACTACTCGTCTATATACTCATTACCACTCCTGAAAGTTGAAATTAAGGGACCACAAGTAGTTCAGACCAACAAAGTAAATTCCCCGTTCATCCTGAAAGGAGGTTGTAGCGAGGTGGGTGTAGGTCTCTTCTCCCAAGTAACAAGTGATAAGAGGAAATGGCCTCAAGTTGCACCAGGGAAGGTTTAGATTGGATATTAGGAAACATTTCTTCACCAAAAGGGTTGTCAAGTCCTGGAACAGGCTGCACTAGGAAGTGGTTGAGTCACCATCCCTGGAGGGATTTAAAATACCTAGATGTAGATGTAGATGTGGTGCTTAGGGACAGGGTTTAGTAGTGGACTTAGCAGTGATAGGTTAATGGCTGGACTTGGTGATCTTAAAGGTCTTTTCCAGCCTAAATGATACTATGATCCAAAGAGTGAAAACCATCTAGTTCGATAATTTTCTGTATAAGAAGCCAACCATTTGTTTCCTGATGAATTTTTATGTTCCAAGATGAAACAAACCTCCTGACTGACAAACTTCACTGTATGTAAATACCAGCCAGATGCAACTCCTGAAAAAGCCAAAGCCAACATAGTTGCCTATTGTCTGTTCAACTGTCAAGGAGCAACATGACTAGAGGCAATCTGCATTATTTATTAGAGAGACAATACAATTAAGGCAAAGCATTTCCCTTTTCAGAGAGGAAATATATGTTAATTCATGCGAATGAAAAGTCTTGCATTGTACAAGTAACTCTGGGTAGAAGTGAATAATGTGCACTCTCCTATATACATATTCTTTACAGATTAGATTTGCCAAGCAATACAGGTTCCCTCATAAAGATTCAGGTATTAAAAGGAAAGCAACTTGGTCTTTCTTCTTTTTTTTTTCTCTCGTAAGCAATTAGCAAATAAGTTTATGTTTGTCTTGAAGTGATCAATGTTCAGAAGGCTGCCAAGATGGCTCTTTAATAGGCAGCCGGTTGGCTCTAGGTCTTTTCAATGGCCTGTGCTCACTGAAAGATGACCAACCAACTTTATTATTCTTGTTAATTGAGTTGCTGCCTGCCTAGAGGAGTATTTCAGGTGGTAAAACTGGTTATTTCATTTAGCAAACAGGAAATGAATATAAATTATCTGAGAAAGTATCACCTCTCCTATGCTGGCAACAGAAACCTGATTGCAATAAAATATAGATTGGAAGACATTTGCAGTACTTAAGAAAATAAATTTTCTATACTTGCAGAGAGTAATCTACTTCAATATTTCAAGCCTTTCAATATTACAGATCCATTTTATGAAAATATTATATTGCTTATTAAGTAATATAATATTTTTGATTAAAAATAAGATAGTGATTGAAAATATATTCCACAAATACTAATTTCAGGTTTTTATTAGACTCACTTTTATAGTATTCATCCTCTTTTTCTGCATTCATTCTTCATAAATTTTTAAGTGATCCTGTTTTACTGTCATCAAATGTGCAAGGGAAGAGGATTCCAAAGTCACGGTTGTGAATATGTGTGGTGGAAATACCTGTTCTTTCACCTGAAAAGCAAATAAAATAATACAGTCACTACTAAGTGGTGCATCTCAAAGACCAGAGGTTGTCAAATTAAGAAAATATTGATTCTCATAGGATTTTAAAAATAAAGAAATCATTAAAAAATCTAGAATAGAAAACTGATTGAAAGAAAACAGGATCTGTTCATTAAAAGTTTATCTATGAGGAAAACAGTTAGCATCCTGTAATTTAAATGGCTATTTTTGTGGGAATTTTTTTTGTTTTTCCTTAGTGCTAAGTAGTTGCAATAATCATAATAATTTCCATTTTATAAAGATTCAACTCCTTCAAACGCTTGCTAATAGCAAAATCTCATTGGTTTACAATATAATTTCTGAATAAGTTGCTTCATTTATTCATCAAAGGAGTAGATAAAAGCAAATATGTGACTGGAGAGCACAGTCTCCCAACGCCCCCATCACGAACACATAACACACTGCATCCCTGGCATGCCCTGAACAAAATCACATGCATCACTTGTCCTGATTAAAACAAATTACTTTTTTAAAATTCTACCTTCTACCACCCTTCTTCCACTGACTGAACCATTTTCAGACTGTCTTGTAGATATACAAAAGGGTCTGGCTAATAGAATTTTCACCTTAATTTCTGATAGGTTTCAGAATAGAAATGATTAACAGGCTTGATCTGTGCAACAAATGCTCAGAGCCATTTCAGAGCAGCATACTAAGCAACACATGAAAACAACTTTCAGAGGAGATAATACAATAATACCACGTTGCTGTACAGTGTTTTTCATCTGGGCAGCTCGCTGTCTTGTGCAAAAGAGGTTTCCGCCTTGATGTAACCAGAACTGCTCTCTGGAATATCCCTGTCCCTCTAATACACACACCTGAAGGTGTGTCTCTTAAAACCCATTTCTTCAGGAGATGAAGACAACTTTTTCTTCAGGTTTCAAACACTGAACCTATGCAGAATGCAGGTAAACTGATATCTGAAAGTCCTGGGTATCTCCAGATTTTGTGTGGACATCTGCACTCTATGACAGGGAAAGGGGGAAATTTCCTGAGCTACAGCTTCAGCTTCACTTGATTCACTGAGTCAAACTTATACCACTTAATAAATGAAGAGAGGTACTGGTCTGTAAGTTAATTTCTGAAGATTAAAACCCAAGTTGCTCATCATTATGTATGTCCATGAATCTTCTTCTTTCTCTTTTCCTTTCTAACATTTAAATATTAAAAATTAGCATTTTAAGCTTCAAATTGTTTCAAACTCTCTTCATCTGCTTTAGAGTTTTGATTCTTTGCAGATCATTTGACGCATCTCTGAATTACTGGGATGTTAGATTTCACTATTGTTCATACGCACTAATCAAAGCAAGTGTGAATGTACTAATTAGTAATTTCACATCTTATATTACAGATCGTTTAGCCTAACATCAGTCATAGTATTTGGAGAAATTTGATTCTAGAAAATATAATCTCAGGGTAAGTGTAAAGTGAAGGACAAAGAAAGGACATGCTTCTTTAACTGTCAATCTAGGCTAAGTGATGAAGGGATTTCTTTCCCCCTAAAAATATTGTATTGTTAGGCTTACTAAGTACCATCTTCAATTCTTCTCTTAGCGAAGTGATTGAAAAAAAAAAAAATAGTCATAAGAAAATTTTAAGCTGTGCATTTGTCTTCTATGTGACAGGATAAAAAATAGAGGCTTTAGTTTTTATTTTTTTTTTTTTTAATTCAAAATAAATTGAGCTATGAAACTTCCAAAAATCAATCTTTTTTCAAAAAAAAAAGTACCATAGTCAGAATACTTTCCCATCTGTACTTGAGGCCTCTCATTTTTCATTTTTTCATGAATATGATGCAATGAATAACCTCCAGCTTTTATCCAACAGCTATCTTTCTCCATCCTTTTTCCCTTTTTCTTCTCCCAGTATAGCTAAACTTATACAGAGTAAAAATTTCAGAAGAGCAAAGTTGCATCACTTTATATTTCTGTTCACTACTTTGTAACTTTTTTGATGTTGAAGACATTTTTAAAATGTACATGACTAACCAAGAGAAAAGAACTGGGACAGGAAAGTGATAACTGATATTAAAACATGTATCTTAATAATGAAAATCTCAGCTGGAGATTAAATAATGTGAAAACAGTCATTAAAAACTAAATCTTTTATGAAAAATAAAACAGTATGAACATCATTTTCCTATTAAAATAGTTTGAGTGGTGGGTTGTTTTTTCTGGATAGAAATTTTTTAGGACAAGTTAAAATGGTTAGAATCTCTAGCCCAGCACAATTCTCATCCAGATTAAGAAATTAGTCAAAAAATTACTGAGGATATGCAAAATTAAAAAATGAGTAGTTCAGCTGTTAGTATTCTGTGTCTCAGTGAAACAGAAGGGATCCTACCTCAGGGACAGTGGGATTGAGTGCACCCTCAGCAAGTTTAGGGATGACACTAAGCTGAGCAGTACAGTTGATTCACTTGAGGGAAGGGATGCCATCCAGAGGGACCTTGATGGGCTTCAGGAGTCAACCTAATGAAGGCTGACATGGAGTCAACCATGTCAACCTCATGAAGTTCAGTAAGGCCAAATGTAAGGCCCTGCACCTGGATCAGGGCAATCCCCTATACCAGTACAGGCTGGGCAATAAAGAGATTGAAAGCAGCCCTGCAGAGAAGGGCTTGGGGATATTGGTGGATAAAAAATTCAGTAGGAGTCTAGGGTCTTAAACAGTAGTTGTACTGTACTCGGTGTTGTTCTGTAAATATACATATATGGATTCCCATTTACAGAATTTCACATCCATTTTTTATACGTCTCATGTTCTTATATGCTTCAAACAGGTACAAGGAAACCAATAAAAGGCTGAAATTTCATTATAAAGCCAGTATCTGTGACCCTGTGTGAAATTAGTTTTTGGAGATGTTCCTACAGCAGAGTTGGAAATTGATGTTCGGCTTCCAGTATTTGAGTTTAAATTATCCTTCATTTTCAGACAAAGTATTTTCAGCACTTGATAATTCCACCTGACAAAATCCATAAGCAGAGTATCATTTAGGCTCAGTAAAATTCAGAGGTAGACTAATGGGTGAGTAACACAGCAGTCTCATTCACGTACAATAAGTTGCAGATCACAAGTAATTTACAGGTTTGATAAAAAGCACTTGTATTTCCTCCTCTATTTCCGTTCTTAAGTATCTCTGCTTCTTCCTTGTCTTTCACCTGCACTCTCAATTCTTACTGTAGAAGTTGTTAGGTTTGTAGCAGTAAGCACTGGCTTTTGGTCTTAAGGAGTATTAAAAATAGGCTAAGTGTGAGAAGTTTGCTATTTTGAAAACTTGCTTGTGGTAAATATTTGTAAGGTGCATGGTAATAGGAGTGAAAATATGGTAAAAACATGCCCTGAGCCATGTGTTGAAAGGAAAAGTTTATCTAGGTCTGCCAGGATTTTTTAAAAAAGAAAAAATAGTTATGAAAAAACATTTTTTAATTATATCTACTTGATAAAAAAGGTTGTTGGGAAAAAAAAACTTGAGGAGGGTTGAAAATGAATGTTGGTGGGCACCTCCAAAGAAAAATTATGCGGCTTAAATAAAAGGTAATTGTAGCATTTATAGCTACTAGGTGTGATTCCAAAAGACCAGTGTTTTAAATAAGGATTGATATCCCAGGCTGAGTGGAAAGTTGGACTGGCTGACCTGCAGAGATGCCAATGAGCCAACATTTCTGTGGATCTGTGAATTCCTGTACCTGGAATAGAGGAAACGGAAATGGAACTCAAAAACTGAAGAGGGCAGAAACCTATTTTAATAACATTTATGTCACAACAATGTAAGTCTTAAATCCCGTCCCTAATGACTCATAGGTCTGGTGGTCTTTGGGTGCTGTATATCCAAACAGCACCTGGAATCTTATTACATTTAAGTTCATAATGTCTTTGCAACATTTGTAGATTGTTGTAAAAAAAAACAAAAAACAAAAAACAAAAACAAAAACCAAAAAACAAACAAACAAAAAACAACAAGAAAGAAAAAAAAGGCAAAACAAGAGAAGTTATGGATTATTAGCCTTTCTACATTGAATCAGAAACTGAAAGTTCTGCTAAAAGACATGATGGCTGCCTCTGAACTGATAAAAAAGGGGCCAGCCAGCATTCTGTTGCTGAAATCAAGTGGCATG
The DNA here is from genome assembly GCA_000699545.1 of Podiceps cristatus. Classification (NCBI taxonomy): domain Eukaryota; kingdom Metazoa; phylum Chordata; class Aves; order Podicipediformes; family Podicipedidae; genus Podiceps; species Podiceps cristatus. The sequence continues at coordinate 11,860 of KL265830.1, read as the reverse complement.
CCTTGGGTTGTGTCCATATAAGTTACTTTACCATAGCCTACAGGGACTCCTCAAACAGACTGTATATAGAGAAAGGCTCCTGGGTCACTTTGTCCTACGAACTGTGCCCAGACATTATCTAGGGGAGCGTTTGCTTGGAATAGTCCAAAACTACACCAGGAGCTGAGCTAACAATTACACTGTAAGAACAAGTGTGTGACAATGCTGGGTCTCAAAACCTGGCCCTGTTATTTCCTAATATAAACATGTAAGGAATGTACACATTACTTAACAATTAATTGAAAAATTATATTAAAAGTTTACGTATAGTGGGATGTACTTGGGTGATAGATACAGATTATTGGCAGGCATTAGGGCCTGGAAAAATCTAGTGTAATGGAAATTTTTCTCTAGATTACTGAATCCCTCCCAGGTCTTCAAAACATAGAGACACCATTACTAATCCAGGCCAGACCCACCATATTTTAATGCATATGTCCTCTTAAAGGCTCCCCGGATATGAATTTTTCCACCCCTATTTTTTCAGTAAGGAGAATGAAGCACAGATCATTAAAGAAGTACAAAATGACATATCCATATTGTTTCAAACTAAATGAAAAGAGAAATAATCACTTAAATACCTTGGGGGTCTAGGTCTAGGTCTTTTACTTGCAGTCACACAAAAAATCTCACAGAATACACTTGAGTTGGATTTTCTTTGGCTCTTAATAAACTGTCTTGATTAGAATAAAGGATCACCTTTCAGAAAGTGGGGCATGTCAAGCAAAAGCATTTTAGTATATTTATTGAACATAGTAACACCTAGATGTTCTTTATGTTTTCATTGTTCATATGATTTTGGTAAGCATAGGGTTACTCATTTTTTAGATACTAAGTGAATGGTTAAAGTTACAATAAATGGACATTTCAAAAGCCAATTACATTTTATATAATTGCTCCAATCTATCTTAGCAAGATTATTTCATTATGTACTTTAGAAAATGTCTAGCTGTTCTATTACTATTTTACACTTTTAAGTTTGAAAGTCCTGGCCCAAGGATGTAGCACTGAGTTTTCCAGGAGAGAAATTGCCCCTTATTCACAGCCCCAGCTCCTTAATACGACATATAAGCACATTTTAATAGGTGCCTGAATTTATGAGAAGTGCTTATTCAGAAGCTACGAAAGCCACTATTGATCTTCCTCCCATTTGCTGTTAAAAATACAATTTGTTTGAACTCTTGTAGTCTTTCTGTTCTAGGTTTTTTTGTTTCATTTTATTTTTTAATTATCTCCATATTTTTAGCACAGCTTTGTTCTACCCATGCAGCCAGATGGGGCTCCCCAATTAAACTGCATTAGTATTTTTCCACTCATGCAAACTAGTCTATTTACCTTGGCAGAGCAAAATATGTTTTCTATTTTTAAATTTATTTTACTGTACATGTATTCATACATATATGTGTAATATGTAGGCACAATATATACACATACACATACAGATTATATACACATAGATATCTATAACATGTTTACTTATATATAGTCACATACATATACAACTATATAGTTATTCCAAGCATTTGTGTGTATGTATTTCTTTTCCTATGTAAAAGGTAACATAGCCACAAGGGTTATTAACCTTCCAATATTACATTTATACATTTATCCTTTGATAGTTTGGTCATGCTGTTATCTGAGTATCTAAAAAAAAAAAAAAAAAAAAATTAAAATGTGTGTGGACGGGCCTTTGTTTCTATTTTAGAGAGACAGAATCAGGGGCTAGATCATTAGATGTACTTAGGTGCTTGATGAATGCACACAAAGGATGTTTTAGCCCTTGCCCTAAGCTTTACCCAACCAACTTCAAATGGAAGTGAGGCACCTAGATCTGGTCAGTGACATCTTATAGCAAAACACAGAGATGAAGGTTGCCAGGAGGCCCCATTCCTATCAGATGATGGGATGGACTGGCCTACACATTCACAGACCTAAGTCAACCCAAAGTAAGCAGCTCGGAGAAGAACACTGCACAGAACAACTGGCTTGCTGTGTGTAAATTTGGAGACATAAGTATCATCTGTCCTAGTCTGGACAGTCTACACATGCTTTATGATTTCGTGTTTCCTCTCTGGTTACTGGAGGAAGAGATGATAGAGTAGAAATCTCTCACAATGCAGCAATCCTTGATTTTACTTACTGAGTCCATTCCTCATCTCCAGAAGTATGGGAAAGAAAATAGTCTTGCAGACCAGAAACCTCTCCCAACTTTCCTTCATGGCCTCCATTGCTTCCCCCTTGTTGGCCCTGTGGTATGACAAAGAGGAGCTAAAGGGATCCAGCATTCTCACAGAAGATAGTCAATTGTGCAAAGTGGGCAGGAATTGCTAGATGGACTAAGAGTTAGCATGGGTGTTTGAAAGGGGAGGACAATTGTCTGGTGGTCCTACAGAAAGTGTGGAGTGAGAGTACTGATCCCCAGGGAAATAAAAGAGGTAAATGATATCTCACGTATAGTTCAGATGGCTGTGCTTAGTGGTCTGCTGTGTCAGAACGCATTATATAAACCTAAGTTCATGGTATTTCTTATCTCTCAGGCTCCTGAAGTGCATAAGAGAGGAGTGCCCTTGCCTTAGCTTCCCTCTGTAGTCAGTGGACAGGGTCAGTGATTTCTGATGGTGAGAAAGAATATCTGTGGCCTGAATCAGGTAAGTCATGTCTGTCCAGGCTTGGCTGGACTAGACTAAATCTATAAGAGCAATGCAAATTTCCATGTACTTAAGGAGAAAGAACTGTAACTTGTAAGTCAGGGCCTGAGGCTACCAGTCACTTCTTGCAACTTTATTCCTTCTTCCAGTACTCAAACACACACAGAGGCACTTTTTTTTTTTTTTTTTTCTTTTCATTTTATGAGAAATGAGGGTGAAGGTTCTATTTTACAGCAGAATATCAGTGTTAGTATTTTGGCTGTAATTGGACAAATCTACAAATTCTCTTGGGTATTTTAAAATAATTACCAAATGTAGGGCCTGGAGATTTGCAGAGCTCAGTAAGCAGTAGTGGATTCACTTTTAAGGTCTCTTGCGACTTTATGTCTTTAAAAAGCATATTCCGGATGCTAAGTTTTTATAAATGATTCCAGGCTTGGAACATTTGAAATAAGTGTAGAATAATAAAGTGTTCCATATGAAATATTCTGTGACCTACTTATTTAGTTCTCTTCAGTTATGAGCTAGTGATAGTAGGAAATTTAAAAAAAAAACATAAAAGACACAATTATTTTGATTATTCAACTAAACAAAGCTAAATATTGTTCCTTTCTTGGAAGTAGAAAGTACGTTGCATATTGTGTTTGAAATAGTGTATGAAGATTTGTCACTTTGTGGTTAGATGAGTTACATTTAAGGAGTGTCTTTCATGGCTGGTTCATTGAAGAGTACTCATGGCATGTGCAAACTTTCTCAGACAGGTGCTATACCCCAATGGCTTGAGGGCTTATGTCAGTTTATCCTTGCCTGTGACACTGTTCTTCTATATGTTCATGGTGAATCATTGTGTGAAAAACCCATAAAGGTAAGCATTTTTTGAGTACCAAGACCTTCCTTGCTTCCTAAGATATTAAAATTAAATAATTGTATAATTTATATTTTATATCTAGAAAGGTATGTATGTGGAGAATGTATTTATGAAATAGCAATAGTAAATAGTAATGAAAGCAAATGGTGGTTCAAGAAAGGTTTAATTGTAAGAGCAACTACTCAACTAGAATAAAAAGGAACAAAATTAGGTCTCATAAAATCAATGGCACTGTACCACAGCATATTTGAAAACAATTTACAGGAACTCCAGAAGTGTAAAGATATTTATTTGAATTTAGAAAGATAATCTTACAGCACAATATTAACAGGAGTGATCAGTACATGAGAGAAAGGAGCTAAAATATCAGTCCAAGATTTCTTTAACTGGGACATCTCATTGAAGACATATACCTATATATATATACACATACCTATGTGTATATATATATTTACATATTTGTTTATATAAATTAATCTGCTCAAAATGTCTCATCGATCTTCAGTATTTTTGAGGGGATCAACTGCTTGTGGATAAGTTTGGGCTGAAGGTCTATTTGAGCTCATAAAAGAAGGGCCACAATGGTGAGGCAGAAGTTTTCAGGTAGCGGTGCCTTGGTCCCAAGTCCAGAAACTTTATATTTCTATATAATGTGGGTTCTGTCACAAAACATCTCTGGGGAACTTCTAGATCACCCAGATATAACTCTTTTTTATGATCTTTTATACGCTGATACATATTACTTACATTATCCCCATCACCGCCTCCCACTATAGCTCTTTCAAAACAGTTTGGAACAGAAATGCTGCTTAAAGTTTTTGTGACAGTTGCACTACAAACTTGTGCTTTTCACAGATGCCCACTTCCCCTTATACTCCTCTTTCTCCTTCACTTGGTTTACATGTAAGGAAAATAATGAAAACAGAAATGCCACAATTAAATTTTCTTTTTCCTCTCCCATGCTGTGCAAGAACAAAGCAATATAATTCTTCCTTTCTTAAGCTCTTTATGGTTTCATTTCAAATTCATTTCCACCCTTCCTAATTTCTTAGGAATTATGAAATTATATTGGTAAAATTAAAGAAATTGAAGGGGTCATGAAGCTAATCAGGGCCCTGAGCCAGGGAGCCAAATGCTGGATTATAGTGCTGCATCTTTGCCTTCCCAAGGGAGCTCAGAGATGGTCCTGCATCTAGCTAGTTACACTGAACAGCAAATATATGCACCTCAGGAAAATAATGCAATTAAGAGGCAAATTAGGAGTCTAAATGTGGTTAGTATAATAATATGACATCCTTTAATGAAAATTGAAGAGGATGTAAGAATATGATGTACTTGTAGGATGGAAAAAATGGGTTTTCTTGAAGCTTAACTTCTCAATTCATATTCTTGTAATATATGAATGTGGAGATATCTTGTGTTTGGACTATGAGGACCTTCAGTGAGTTTAGGTGCTAGTCAGCAGAAATGTAGCAAAACCTCATGATTGATAACCTGATGCCAGGGAAACTTTACTATGCAAAAATGTAGAAACTTGTGGGTGATTAACCACTGGAGCAAAGTCCCAAGAGAATAACTGAATTATCCATGATGTCTATAAAGAGCACAAGATGATTTCCAGGTAGATGCAACTTACAGAGACAAGTTAACAAATCCAAGTGTAACTAGAAGAAATGTAATTAATTTTTATATGCAGGAGATCACACAGAGTAATCTAATTAACTTATTTATTCATATTCCATGATCTCCTAGCTCTGCAACAAGATGTAGGTGACACAAAGGAGACTTGAGCCAAACTGAAACTTTTGAAAAGTTAACTTATGATTTAGATTGTTTTTCTTGAAGAGAAAGAATATTCTCAACCCATTTTTACCAAGAAAAATAAACATCCAAAAGTGAGTAAAGAAAACAGACCTGAAGAATTTGAAAGACAAAAAAAAAAAAAAAACCCAACTACCTATTATTCTTAATAAACACAGCATATTTGTTATTTTTCTTCAAATCCAATGTGATAAATACAATCACTGAGGTTTTTATTCTTTAAAGAATTATCCTTTTCCTAAATTGTTCATTGAGGCATTATTTTCAGTTCATTTAGATCTGCCTGTAACATCCACATCTCCCAAAACTGCATCAGAAATAGGACAAAAATAAGTTGGTTGTTTTTTATTTTTTTTTATTTTTTTTTTTTTTATTTTTATTTCCTGAGAGGTTTAGAAAAATCTGTAGCTATATAAGGAAAACAACCAAGACCAACTTTTGATTCAGCTGTGCTGTGCATATGCCTTTGCTTGTGCTTGTTTTAGGGTAGTCAATAGGAAATCAATAAGAATTTAGGGTTCTAAATAGAAGTTAAAAGCCCAGATAATTTCTTGAACCTTGGCCAAAAAGATTAAATAGCTTGTTAAAGATTGGCAGGAGAGTCGGGATCTAGATCCAGATCTTCTGGTACCTTCCACTTTACTGCATGTATAAGGCCATCAGTTTCCAGATGCTTTTTTTCTGTGATGCTTGTCATCCGTAACAAAACAAAACTGTGTTTCATTTCTTTACTGCACTTCATGCAGAGGTAAGCTGCATGCATCTTGGGATAGTATTTGTTCTGGCGCTGGCAGCAGCCTCACTTATTTATGGTTGCTGTCAAAACAACTTACTGCTATTGTTTGATCATCCTCAGGAAAAGGCTAACAAAGCTCCAACTGTACATCTCTTAGAAGTGTATGAAAATAATTTAGATAAATTAGAAGTCCTCAAATAGGGTGAACTTAGGGAAAGGTTGTAAAGAGAAAGAGCAGTCCTCAGAGATATTTTTTTTACATGATTTCATGGCAATTGACATCAGTGAGTTGCCTGCCAAGCCAAATGAGCTGCAACTTTTGAATGATGTCATATACAAAAAAATGGGACTGTCACATAGGCCACATGACAGTTGGATGCCAAAAGTGCTGAATTTGGGAAGATGTTGCTCACTTGATAACAATTAATTCTATTGAAATTTATTGAACTTAATTTTCATTTCTTTCTTTCTAAAGATCATAGAATTATTTAGGCATGGAAGAGCTCTTTAAGATCATTGAATCCAACCATCAGCCTAATACTGCCAAGTCCTCCATTTGAAGAAACATGGCCACCGGGTCGAGGGAGGTGATTGTGCCCCTCTGCTCTGCTCTGGTGAAACCCCACCTGGAGTGCTGTGTCCAGCTCTGGGCGCTCAACACAAAAAGGACATGGATGTGTTGGAGTGGATCCAGAGGAGGCCATGAAGATGATCTGAGGGCTGGAGCACCTCTGCTATGAAGACAGGTTGATAGAGTTGGGGCTGTTCATCCTGGAGATGGGGAGGCTCTGAGGTGACCTTATAGCAGCCTCCCAGTACCTGAAGGGGCCTACAGGAAGGATGGAGAGGGGCTTTTGACAAGGGCAAGTAGTGAAAGGACAAGAGGGATTGGGGTGCATGCTTTTTAGCCAAGGCATTATCTGTGAAATATTTGCTTTGAGGGTCATCCTTTGAGGTCATCCAGAGGGACTTGGACAAGACGTAGAAGTGGGCCTGTGTAAACCTCATGAGGTTCAACAAGGCCAAGTGCAGGGTCCTGCACCTGGGTCGGGGCAATCCACAGTTTCCATACAGGCTGGGAGATGATGTGATTGGGAGCTCGATATGAGCCAGCAATGTGCACTTGCAGCCCAGAAGGACAACTGTACCCTGGGCTGCATCACCAGCAGCGTGGCCAGTAGGATGAGGGAGGTGATTCTACCCCTCTACTCTCTTGTGAGACCTCACCTGGAGTACTGTGTCCAGCTCTGGGGCCTCCAGCATAAGAAAGACACAGAGCTGTTGGAACGAGTCCAGAGGAGGCCACAAAGATGATCCAAGGTCTGGAGCACCTCTCCTATGAGGACAGGCTGAGAGAGTTGGGCTTGTTCAGCCTGGAGAAGAGAAAGTTCTGGGGAGACCTATTGCAGCCTTCCAATACCTGAAGGGGCCTATAGGAAAGATGCGGAGGGGCTTTTTAGAAGGGCATGTAGGGACAGGATGAGGGGGAACGGCTTTAAACTGGAAGGGAGTAGATTTAGATTAGACATTAGGAAGAAATTCTTCACCATGAGGGTGATGGGGCACTGGCACAGGCTGCCCAGAGAAGCTGTGGATGCCCCATCCCTGGAAGTGTTCAAGGCCAGGTTGGACGGGGGCTTGAACAACCTGGTCTAGTGGAAAGTGTCTCTGCCCATGGCAGGGTGGATTGGAACTAAGTGATCTTTAAGGTCCCTTCCAACCCAAACCATTCCATGATTCGATGATTCTACGATTCTATGATTTTATGATTCTATGATTGTTGGCTTTTTGTCATTTAAGCACTTCAGAGTCTTACTCCCTAGTCACAAAATTGTACTTTTAGTCCCTGATTAGACAACTGAAACTTTTAAAACATGAATAACTAATGCATATCCTCCTACCTGGTATGACACTGCAGATAAATACTGCTTTGTCCTAAAATACCGAATAGCTTTGGTCTTCACACACTTCTTCACTCATGTTCTGTGATTAGTCAGATCCTTTTGGATGCCCTTGACTCCAGAACTGCAGATATATACTTGCAAAACAGCATATTTTAGTGTGATAGATTCCTCTTTTACCTAACCTTTAATATTACTTCTACTAAGGACAAGAAGAGATTGAGAAAATCTCAAGATCCAGATTGAAACTATCAGTAGGAAATTGTATAATGTTTAATTTTGAATTTGGAATCCTCAAGATATTGATTAACAGCTAGGGTTAGGGATTTATTTTCAGCATGTTTACATTTATCACATAAATACCTTTAAAAAATGTTCATATCTATTGTTCATACTGTCTGACATAAGACATATTATATGGATGTGTATAAATATATATTATCTGGCTAGTATCAGATTTATTATTTTCTTTTGCTCTTAACTTTCTCCTTAACAAAACAAACAAAAAATAGTTTCAGCTAAAAAAATAACACCAGGCAAAATCCACCGCAGAGTAAATAAACGCATAGTAGTCTTTCTCCTATCCAATTTCATAGCTACTGAGATAGTATAAGTACCGAGAGGTGTGACATGCTGGTGTTGTGTTATGTATATAAATTAGTTTATGATTTGAGTGTAAGAAGCAACATAATTTCACATTATTTTTATAAAATGTTTAAGGATTTTTTCCCAGACATAAAAAGTTTTTATTCTTTGCAGAAACTAAAGAGAACTGCTCATTAATGCTGACAGCTTAATCATAGTTGTTGACCCACTTGTTTGGTTTAAGACATGACAGTAAGATTTATTTATTGAGCCTTCTCTTGCGTAATTACTGGGAAACAGGTGATTGAACCAATGGAAAAATAAACAGAATAATAATAACTTTTAAATGATATGATTACTCTCCACTGAAAAGGCAACATCTGAAGTAGAATCTCATTTTAAAAGCACTTTTGATATGTAGTTTTCTAGGTATATTGCTTTAAAAACAAAAGAGCTGGTATTCATAATTGTTCTCTGTGGCAGTATGAAATGTTCTCTTTCTTTTCTCTGAATTGCTGTAATTACCAGCCGTGTTACTTAGTAGGCCCCACACATTGTTCAGTTTCCATTTGTCTTAGCACATTAGCTATACTTTTTCCTCCTTTTCACTTTGCTTATTGTCTGTTTTGGCCTCTGTTCAGGGAAATATTCAAGCTTATGGAGTTCCACTGGGACTCATGCCTACACTTAAGTACTTCACTGAATCATGACGCTTTCCAGAATTAGGGTCTTTCTGCTCTACCCATAAAATATCTTAAGGTAATGTGCAATGGTTTGGAGAAAGGACAAATAGAAGTGGAAGGGAAAGTAATCTCTCTGCATATATAAACACATTTGACATCTGGAAATGACTGTGAGAAAAAAAGGCTGGATAAAACAGTAGTGCTACAAGTCAATGGAAAGCCTAAGTGAAGAACCTGAAAAAGATGATAACAGCTCAAATCAAGATTTCTAGTTAGCTTTGTGTTTCAAAAGACCATGACTAGAATAGATTAAATATATATATTTATATACACAGTGATGTGATTTTAAAGAACGGGAAAAGAAAACAATAAAAATAGTGTTTTCAACCTCACATTGCAGCTTCTCCTTATTTGAAAGACTCGGGAATCAATTTACCTAAGTCGTAAGACTCCCTCAGAAACTACTGAAAACTCAGAGAAAAATCAGAGCTCATTTCATGTGGGGGGAAAAAAAAAAAAAAGAAAAAACAAACAAAAAAAAAAAGATGAGCAGTCCTTGGAATGAAGTTGCTGTAAGACAAATGTCTGCAGAAAAAATTTTCATCAGAGTAAGTTCAGTGAAGAAAATCCCACAAATTTTTTTCTTCAGATGTAGAGAAAGAAGTACATTTCTTTCAAATGTTCATGGAAGTTTTGGGCCTTTCCTGACTGTAGGTTTTCACCAATAAAATGAAAGAGGGAAAATTAGACCTTTAGGTCTGAACTGAACTGTATAGAATGATCCTATTTTTTGCAATAAAAGGGTACAGAAATGTCATAGCATTTATTTTTAACTAAAAATAGCTACAATTTAAATCCCTCAGAATTTCTGAAAATGAAAACTGAAATAATTTTCATCCAAAGTTTAATTTAATAAAAATAAAATGTTTCAAGAGAACCTGACAATTAGATTAACAATTGCATGTAATACATGGATTTTTTTTTTTTTTCAAAATCAAAAAAATATTATTTTATTTGCTTAGAGCTATGAAAAAATATATTTATATAGTGTTTTTTTAACGTATCTCAGCAGTAAAGTTACTATCTTAACAAAAAGATAAGGAATAACAAATACTACAATGTTTCAGCATTCTTTATAAATTTTTATTTTTCATTTGACAGGAAATTTGAAAATATCATTTATTAATTTTTGTACAGAATAACAAATAAATCAATAAATATTTTAAAATTTGCCAAAGAACAGTAAATATGGTTCCTTGTTTTTTTGGTTGGATGGTTGGTTTGTTTGGGGGTTTTGTTCCTTTTTTTTTTTTTTTTTTTTTTAATATTTACTTGTTCTTTAGAGGATTGAGTCTGTGATAAAATTTTCATGTCTTATATTTTATTAGTCTTTCTGAATGTTATGCTGGAAGTAGCTTCCAGTGTATGGAACAGGCTGCTGCTAAAATTGCATTAAGCATGTTGTTTTGTGAGGCAAGATTTACATGCATAAATCACAGAAAAATCACATTTGTTTCCAAGTGACACAATGCCCCTGGACTTTTGAAAATTCATCTGCATTGTTTGAGCTGAGGAACAAAGAAGAATCTAAAACTACAAGGATAACTGAAGTGTTAGTTAATTCATTCAAAATGAAATTGTTTAACAGATTTGATGAAGCTTATGTGATTGAAATTGCTAGAATTTGGTTCCTGGTTCCATGTGCTTATCTGCAGAGCTCATTTCTCCCAGAATGTTCAAGGAAGTGTAACTCCCTGACTAAATAGTTTAGTGAAGGAGTTTAATAAGAAGCAACAGCAGATCCATTTCTTGGGAAAGAAATGCATGTTAATTTATGGGATGGTTTAATAATTTTTCAAGTTCACTTTCAATGTTATTTTCAACGCTGTTATTTTCTTCCGCTTTGGTTTTAGATCTGTTTTTACAAGTGTACTGGACTCTGAAGCCTGCCCGCCTATTTGAAGTTTTCAACTTTGTTTACTGATTAACAATGCCAGAAGCTGCAGTTGAAATTTTACTCATTTTAATTAGCTTTCTTCACCCACTGCACAAATGAAGTATGAGTTTATTTAATGCGACAGTGTGTGTATAGAGCCAGTGATTTGACTTTTGCTCTTTCATACATTACTTCAAGTTGCTGTACTTGGTGATGCATTTACATCAATAATTGAAAAGTCATCAATCTTGTCTTGACGTGAGAGCCTTGCCTTAGTAGCTAATGATATGCATGATTGGTCATCACAATAAGAATGCATCATGATAGTTTTAAGAAAATATTTTACATTTTGTGAATTATCAATATAAACTTCAGTGATAGCATTTTAAAAACAACCCCTCTTAATCTATTGCAGTTTGTTCCCATTGGTGATAAGTGTCGGCTTTCTTCTTCCCCTCATTTCTAAGAATAAGAAGTCTTGCTGATACTTGCTATAATAATAAGACAGGATGATGGCAAGGCCTTTTGTTACTCTTGACTTAATCTTGAATCTCATCCTATGGAGTGACATGATAAAATACAGTAGTAACAGTTCAATTGCTTTAATATCTGATATTCCAGAATATAAAAAATATTTTAATAT
>KL265829.1:22809-33488 GCA_000699545.1 Podiceps cristatus | reverse complement strand
GGGGGGGGCACAACCAGGACAGCTGATCCCAAATGACCAATGGGATATTCCATACCATATGATGTCATGTTCAATATATAAACTAGGGGTGCCACAGCTCAGGGACTGGATGGGCATCGGTCAGCAGGGGGTGAACAATTCTATTGTGCATCACTTCTTTTGTATATTCTTTTTTAATTGTTATTATTATCTTCCTTTTCTGTCCTAATAAACTGTCTTTATCTCAACTCACAAGTTTTACTTTTGTTTTATTCGATTCTCTCTGAGGCGGGAGGGGGATGAGTGAACGACCATGTGGTGTTTAGCTGCCTGCTGGGCCAAACCACGACACCACTGCAAGGCACTTGTGGGACCTCCACCCCTTGCATTTTTTCACCTATCTGTCAATCTGCTTATCCTTCGATTTTATTTAATTAGAAACACTGTTTTTGATGATGCCTCTCCTCAGAGATTGAACACACCAGGCCAGTCTCCATGTTCCTCAGGTGGTAGAAGTACATTGGCTGCCCTCAAGTCACCTGGGGGAAAACAAAGAGGAGGAAAAACATGCTATCTCCCTGTGATGGATTACTAACCCATCCCTGGGATGTTGCAGAGAGAACAGACACACAACCCACGCTGAGGATGAATTACTGGATTCTATTATAACCGGACGAATTAGAAAAAAAAGGAGAACTTCTCTGGATAATCAGCACCAGCTGCCACTTGCGGGGTACCCCCATCCTCCAGGCAAGCTGCAGCTGTGATTCATGCCACATCCCACGTTGTTGCCTGCTCTTAACATCTAAACAATATGACTTGTTCTGCTTTAGTACATGCATATTTCTTCCTTACGTGAGAGTTTCCGGCTACTCACCAAAGATGTAACTCATCCGCGAGGAGGACGACAGACGAGCGTGCAGGGGGGAAAGTTTCCGGTGAGTGTTTGGATGGGAGACATGGATCTTCTTTTCTGCATTAGCTCTGTGTCAGGGTAATTGGAAGCAACAAGGCAGCGCTGGAAAACGCTGTCATGGATCTTAAGCCTTTGTGGGAGTAACTCTTCATAATATATGGAGTGCTTACAAGAAGCCGTGACAACTCCAGCACATGGCTGACATGCTGAGTCTTTCACCTAAGCCAGTGAGGCAGGAAAAGAAGCTGAAAAGTTTTGTGCATTCACGGGGAGAAAAGTCCCAAGGTTGTTTTAGAGGAGAAGAGGGCAGAGGGGGTAACAGAGTCACGGTAGTTTCTAGCTGGGGAGGCCAAAATTCATCACAGAGCCTGCATTGTGAAACTCAGCATGTGCTTGCTAAGACAGCAGCAGGTAGAGTTTCCAAGGTCTTTTCTAGTCCCGTGCGCCTGAGACACTCCCCGCCGCTGGCACAAGGGGAACAGGCATAGTCAAGAGCAACCACGGGAGAGCTGTGCTCTGCAGGGGCACAGCAGGAGCTCCCTGGGAAGCACAGCACACCCACGGCCCCTGCCAGGGGCTGGGTCGTACGCCGGCTGCCCCTCCGCACATATCCTCACAGGCCGCCCCTGTTCCCCCTCCAACGTCCCACGGACCAACGCTAACCTTACCAGGTGTTGGTGGGGTTTGCTTTCCTTCTTTGGAAGTTTTCCTCCCTGGAAGGAAAGTCTCTTTTCCTTCTTGGAAGTTATGTCTTGGCTGATGTGTGGTTTTCCTATGTTTCTGGCACTAGCCATCAGCCCAAACCCTCCCACAGGCTGCTCCACAACCAGGAATCTTATAAATCTCCCAGGCACGTAGTCTTCACCTTTCAGGAGAAGATGGACCTATGACAAGTGGGGTTTTTTTCAGCCGAGCAAATCCCGCTTGCAGATTCAGAAGCCCGAAATTCAGCCCAGGGAGCCACCTCTTCCCACCCAGTTACTGCATAAGGACAGCCATAGAGGACCAGGGCCTGGCATCCTCTTGCCTGGCACCCAAGGACCACCCAACACAAACGAGATGCCGTTTCTTCTCTACAGAAGTAGAGTGTACTTGTGTTAATTGATATCAGTGGAATTTTTCTGCTGTAAATTTTTCTGAGAGGTTTGGTCTGATCTCACCTTTAAACCTCATTTAGAGTTTAGGACCTGAATATTTCATTTGATGTACGCTTGTTCCTGTGTAAGGACAGCTGCTGCAGATGATGAGCCCTACGGACCACCAGTTTGCTGCAGGGTTTTTGAGCTGGAAGTTGTACTATGTCCTCCTCCAAAAACATCCCTTCTGCGCCTCCCAAGAGCACGGTGCTGGGCACGGTGGGGGGTGGGGAGTTAAAATGGACCTGCTCCAGGGGGGTGAAAAGGAGGAGCTCTCAAACGGAGTGTCGCATGATCAGGCTGAGCTGTAATCCCATCCAGAAAAGCTTACGCCGTTCCTAATCTCATCCTTTGATCACTTCTGGAAAGGCGGTGGATCAGGGGCCTCTGCCGATGACCTGCTGCCAGGCCCCAGCAGGGTGGATGGACAGTGATGGATTAGTCTGAGGTAAGATGTCCTACCGCAAAACACATGTGTTACACATCTTCTCTCTCTCCCCCTCCCTGAAAGCCATTGTAGGAACCGGTTTTCTTCTCTTTTTGGCTTGGAACTAGTAAAAAAACACACTTCAGGGGAGGGTGTGGTTGAGCTGGTGTGCTGGAGCGACGCTCAGCAGAATCGGTCCCCGGGCGGGTGGGCAGCAGGTGAGTCGTGCTCAGGAATCGCAGCTTTGCTTCGCATGTCCAGGACTAACTCTTCTCCACAGTGAGGACAAGGGATTTCTTCCTGACTGCTGCTAAACACCAACATTTTTGTAGAGGAAAAGGAATATTTGCAGCTTTGCTCATTTATCTCCATCCTGTGGTAGTTTAATACTCTGACTCCAAGAGGTTCACCTCATGGCCAGAGGAAGAGATGTGAGAAGTCCATACCAAGGGGTTCTGTGTAAAGGTGCTTCTGTCTGACTAGAGTGACACTATTTTTGCTGCAATGAAGCCTGTAAGGTATAAGCAAGGTCAGGATCTCACTGTGTTAAGCATTAGATGTGTAGACTGGGACCTACCAAGCTTGTTATCTAGACAGGTATGACAGACAAGAGTGGGGAAAGGAAATATGACCATGGGAAAATGAGACTCAGAGAAACTGGATTTCTTGAACAAATTCTTTGAGTAGTCTAGGACTCCAGTGCCATCATCCCAGTGCCTCCCTCTGGTGGCCATTGTCCTGAAATTGCTTTTTTGTATTAATGGTTTTCCATAATCCCTTGTGTTATTGCAGCTCGGCATGTTCTCTCACTGTGGTGCATTGGAGGCTTTTGCTTTTGAGCAAGGGAGGTGGGACACAGAGAAGCTACAGAAATGCTCTTTGGAGGATACGGAGAAGTGGGCTGTGTCTGAGGTTATGCAGGAGTCTGACAGCGGTGGGAAGGTGCTATGGTCATGGAGGGCAGTTTGGAGTTTGGGGGTGCAGAGGAAGGAGCGCACAGGGGAAGGGCAGTAAGGAGTTGGGCACTCCTTCCAAGCCCCAAAGGCTGTCAGCTCCCACGGAGAAGTAGCAGCAGCAGATCCCATGCAGGTGCCCTTCTGGCAGGCAGATGTTTCTATCACGTGTGTTCAGCACCCAGGATTTGGCAGGGGGATGAGTGGAGAAAAAGAGGCTGAGTGAGAGCAGAAGATGCAGCCAAAACCTGGTGAGGCTCAAGTGTCCACATGCACTTTGGTGATGTGAATCCCACCTTGAAGCACATGGTAATAACACAATCAGCACGGACATCCACACATGAACACACACACACACACCCCACCTCCCACGCAGATGTCTTCGGAAGAGTTGCCCTGAACTGATAGGTAACACAACTAACAACAGTGTTCGGTAGTTATTCTCTTCCACATGTCCTCCACTAAGTTCAATGCCACTTTGTTAAACCTCTTCAGGGTAAGACCTGTCACTTTATTATATGCCTGTGCCATGTCAAGCATGATGGGACCCTCAGTCATGGCTGGGACGTTTTCATCATGATCACTGTTTCATGGGATTTGAACAAATGTCCTTTGAAAAGGTAGGGATAAGTCTGAAGATCCTGGCCATTGATGTGGTTTGTACTCTCTGGGAGGGAAGCTGCCAACCCCAGTCAAAATGGAGAGAAGGTCAGTGTCAGAAGAGCAATATTTCTGTTTTTTTGGGGGGTATTATTTTTAATCACCTAAAGGTTACTAGAAAGCTTCATTAATACAAATGAGAAGGCAGAAACCAGTTTTACTGTAACGTGCTCAAAGCAAAGTTAAATAGCATAAACTTGTATGCTGATATGAAGCTAAATGTAAAAGTCAAAAGTAAGAAGCTCTGCATCTAAAGTTTTTGTGATCTCTTCCTTCTATAATCTTTATGGTTTATTTCTTGAAATAACTCACACTAATTTCTTTCTAACGAAGAACTCAGAAGACTGCTAAGAAGTTTACAGAGGTCTTGCCAGCTGACCACTCTTTTCATGGAAACCTTGGGCTCTTGAGCTCAATATTTTTCTGAGATTTTATGACATGAGGCCTGAAACAACAAGGACCTGACCCAACGGCTGTGTTTGTGCGAATAAGTGAAATGTGCCCAAGATTGTTCTGTGACTCTAAGGCCATCTGGCATGGAAGGGCTTGCATCCACACTATTAAATTTGTGTAGCCTCCAAAACTAGGTAGCTTTATCCCAGCTCCTTGTTGGGAACAGTTCTTGGACTCTTAGATCCCAAACCACAGGTGAATGTGTTTACATGCCCAGAAATGTTCTCCAACACCCTTCAGCAGCTGTTACAGAAATCGGTGTTGAATTCAGAAGCCTCTTAATGAATTATGTCCTCTTTTTAAGGTCTAGAGTGGCTGGATTCTTGGACAACACTGCATATTGACGACTTTCTTGGCTGGGTTGAGCTCCTGCTGCTTAGAGCACCACATGTGCCATGTCTCGGTGCACAGGGTGGTGTGTCAACTCAGCACAAAGCATCATTTATTAACCCAACTCCATGGAGTGGGAACCATGGGAATGTATTGAGTTTCAGTAAGAGCGGGAACGAGACCTTCATCCACTACAAACCAGAGGGAAGCATGAGAAATTTCCAGTGAGAAATTTCCATGAGAAATGGCAGTGGGAAAATGCTTGTGATGGAATGATGGAATGACTTCCCTTCTCATTTCAGTCTGTTCTGACAAAACCACCCATGGCACCTCCATTCTTCCTGACAAGTTAGTACTGGACCTGTTAAGTGAACCCCAGTTGCGCCAGGTGACCTGTAAAAATGGGTAATTAAAAAGCATTACCTCTTTCAGCTATAAGCTCAAGAAGAAGCGCAGGTGCCTTACAGACAAGTACACACACAGCCTTTGTCCTTGCATGAGGGACGGAAATCTTTGGTACCTTCATTGCAAGTTATTCCTAGTTGAGCCTTCTGGAATGACTGTGAACAAACTAAGATGGTTTCTTCTCCATGCATTGAGTTGCAATTGAACTGAATTTGATTAAAGGAATCTCAGAAACAGTGGATTATCTGAGCCGTGTTGTTTTGTCCCAGATTTTGTCCCTGGATCTTGTGGTTTCTCTTCTCACACCTCATGAATTTCCCATTCCCAGCACTTTTCAGGAATATCCTTAGGTTGTCCCAGACACAGCAAAGAGTCACAGTGCAGACATAACCAAGGGACGGGCTTTTAGTTGCTGCTGAAGAGAGATGCAGGCTAAAGCCTACATTATCTAGATGATGGTGACCTTTCCTGGGTACAACATGCTCTTGTTTTCTGTTCTGAAGCCGCTTTGTATGTCAAAGTGCAAGACGAGGTCTTGGAGTGGGCTGCCGGTACCTCTAACAGGGAAAACAGAGCAGCAACTGGGCTGCAAGGCAAATAAATTGCAGGAATGTGGCCTCTGCTGCGCTTCCCACTCCCTGCTGGTGTTTGAAGTGAAGAAGCAGCCTGGGAGCTGGAGGGAAGCCTCCTACTTGGCAATGTGGGCTGATACCAAAAGGCTACCAAACCCTTGATAGGAGAGGAGCAGCGGAGAAAAGGGGTCATACTCACTGTGAGACAATACTCCATGGCTGCTCTGAAAAATGACAGCTACAGCAAGTCATTTATAATTTGTCGGAAATGTCTCCTTCTGACTACCCTTGCAGAGAGGGTGAACGGGAGCAGCTGTTGGCCTCAACCCGCCTCATATATTATTATCTGTCTTTGGGACCTGCTAGCAAGGCTGGGCTGTTTTTTCCAGCATGAAATGTAATGGGATTTCTTGAGGTTTTGCTAGCTTGGTCTGTCGTGACAGAAGGAGACGTGGCTACAGGCAAATGAGCTGGAATTTTGTCTGGGGAATTTGTAAGTAGTCAGAGAGACAGGACAAGGGTTGAAATGAGCGGTATAAGACATTGCCTTGTGAGGGTCAAATTATGGTCACTCCAGGCTGAGTGTTGAGGAACAGAAAGAAGAACCATGGGAGTATCTACTCTTGCTGGATGTGCCCACCAGATGTGCTGCAAGCTGTCAGGCCTTCAGACCACCTCAGCCTAACACCCGAGTTCTCTAGCAGAAACTTGGTTTGGTAGCCTACCTGCAGGACATCTCATATTTTTGCAACATATCACGTGTGGGTGAAGCTAAACCCATTGGGCCACTCAGGTCCCCAGTAGATGTTGCTTAGATCCGGAGCAACCGTATGGGCTGATGAGCAGCGTTGTTGGGCAGGAAGCCCGTTGGCCATGTTAAAGCTTGGTCTTCCCTTCACATAAAGGATGCAGCTGGCCAAGATAATCTTCACAGGGCATCAGTTCAGAAGAATAAATCTTCAAGGATCAAGAATCACAAAACCCGCTGGGGCCAACACAGTCTTCTGGGGAGGGTAGAGGTGATCTGAGCACTGTCATGGGCTGGCAATGTAGAGCTGAGAGCAAACATCACCCACCCTAAGGGGGACCTCCTGCAGGTGTATACTTGCACAAGGCTTTCACGGTGCCCCAATGTCACATGCCCTCGGGCAGCAAAGACTTCCCTGCCACCCTCACACTGCTGAGCAGAGATCTAACAGCTTCTCTGCCACCATTACCAGACAGCCGTGAGACAAAGGAAGGACCGAATTTTAGCTGTCTCATAAGTGAGTGTAACCCCCACGGGAATGCATGGGAGCTCCTCACACAGCTGAGGTTAGCCAACAGCATGGACATCAAATATTCAGCAAGAGGGATTTTCCCTTCAGCAGTTTTTGACTATATAAAAAGAACTGTAAAGAGGAAGGGAATAAGCTCTTCCGCAGGGAACAAGGCATGAAGTCATGGTCTTAAACTGAGCCCTGGGAGAGCTGTGTTAAACTTTAGAGGCAAGTTGCTAACAGTAAAGCCAGTTAAGCGCTGATGTAGATTGCCTGGGGAAGCTGTGATTCTTGAATCAATTGAGGTCTTTAAAAACAGATTAGACAAACATCTGTCAGAAATGGCTTAGGAGCAGCTGATCCTGCCTTGAGGCAATGAAAAGGCCTTGATGACCTCTCTTCATCCTCCCAACCCTCTTTTTTTTTTTTTTTTTTTTTTTTTTTAATTCTGTGACTTGGCTTTCCTGCTAATCTGCACAGTATTTCATGCTCAAGAAAAAATCCGCTCTCTCAGGACCAAAGAGCATCTTACAGCACAGGTGGGCAGCAAAGGTATTAAACAAAAACCTTCCGCAGTTCCACTGAAGTTTCTTCATCACTTAACACTCTTTGCAATGTTCTCCAAAAGAAGCATCTTGATGCTTTGGCATGGCTGGCACAATGTTTTGATAAAGCCAGTTACATAGAGCTGTCAGCATTCCTTTATGAAGACAAGATTATGGCCCAAACTGTTCCTCTTCTTTCCTGCTTTATGAGACCACTTCCTCCTTAGTAGGAACAGTTAAGGATGTTCCCAAATGCTCTTCACTGAACACTGGCTTGAGCTTAAATCCACTACACTCTGTTTTCAGTCACTGTTAGCTCAAGTCACCTTTGTGATTTGAACGTGGATGAAGGCAGGCGAAGGTGCTTGTATACGTTATAAGGCATATCTTCCATCATTGTTTTTGCAAAGGAATGGTCTTAGAAGGGAAGCTGGTAACCTGAATGAGTGTTACGGCCATGGTGTTCAAGGAACTATAACCTGAAAAAAAAGGAGCATCTCTAGCACAGATAGACTTGACAGGTGGGGGAGGAGAGAACGTGTTATCAACATTATTTTACATATAGGACTCATGCACAGCAGATTTTCTTGATACTCGGCCTTCTTTTGGAATCACGGTGGATCTCAGGAACAGCTTGGGCAGGGACTAAGGGTAAAGTTAATGCCATCTAAGTTTCAAAGTGTAGAGGATAGTCTGCAGCCTGAACTACTCATAATAAACTCCCTTCATTGTCCATGGAGACAAAGAGACAATTCCAGAGTTCAAGTCATCTGACTGTTTCTCTATGCTTATATTAGCAAACTGATGGTAGGCTATTTTAGTCATCCACTTGAGAGTGATACAGATAGAGTCTTGAAGTACCTATTTGTGACCATGGACCTCCACGAGTCAGCTACGAATGTAGAGAGACTTTCCATACTATTAATGCATACATTATTTTCCCCCCTGATTTCTATTTCCCCAGACTGAGGAACCCTTGAAATTGATTATATTGCTCTTGTAGGGGTGCCTAGCATCTAAAATCTGAGGGGAGAAGAAGAGTGAGGATGAAATGTGGGAAAATGGTAGTTATTGGTCATTTTACAGGTGTTGAGTCCCATAAATGGGGGATTTGTGGTTCCCCTGAAGGTTGCGTACACAATCTAGTAGAGGCGGTTCCCAGCTATCTATTGAAGCAAAAGAAGTCTTTTCTTTTTTCCCTTCCCTTCCCTCCTTCCTTCCTTCCTTCCTTCCTTCCTTCCTTCCTTCCTTCCCTTGCTGGTGAGACTTTCCAAGCTAAGACTTAGAACAAAGCCGGGTGTTCTCAAGAATTATGTTGGATGGTCACCATCCAGGGTGCAGGATTGTTTGGTACCAAAGGACACTGTGAGCAGGAGATCTCTAATTCCAGACCACCCCACACCAGAGCTATGGTCCAGTGAGTTTGTTGTGTCTCTTGCCTGTGATCAGTACCAGATGCCATGATAACAGCTACAAGAAGCTCTGAAGTAGGCAATGATGAAAAAAAGAGACATCTGAAGAAAGTTACTGAACCACCGCGCTATGGCTTGTATTTAAAAAAAAAACCCAAAAAAACCAAAACTAGAAGACTGAAACAAGGTGAAATGGAGCAAACATTTGTAGGATCTTTGAGTACCCCACCTGAGATGTGGCAAAGAGATGGAGTTAATAACGTGGAGTTCAAAACATCTTCAAGTTACCTCAGGATGGGCACCCCAAAACTCTGAGGTACCCAAAATTGCTCTTCATTCCTACAAATTGTGGGCAGTGCTCTTTAATCTGCAAGGTCTAGTTTTCTTTCTACTTTCTCAGATGTACTTAAAATTCAACAAGTGTGCAAGAGCTAGGCAGGGCCATCAGAGCATAAGCAGATGTCCAGTTTGGGAAACAAATTTTTGGTCTATTTGGTTTCTGTCTACTAGGTAATTATTTTTTTTTTTTTTTTTATTTTTTCACTTGGGTTGGGCCAATATGAAAGAAAACAGCAAACTCCTCGATATCTGTCTTGGTGAGTTTGAAATGGCCGCTCCCATTTCCTATGTTTAATGTTGCTTTTGATGTTACCTAATGAATGTAGATCCTCTAAAAGATTCTCTTTAGGGGCTTTAAATCTGGAAACCATTTGACAATTAAGCCAGAAGACACAACAGGGTGTGTTTTTTCGGCCCCATTAATATGTGCCTTGGGGGGGGTACTGCAGTGTGGCCTCTGCCTTTATCCACCCATGCTGTGTATTAATGGTCTGATAAAATTCACTCCAGAGTGCTTTATTGCTATGATATCATGTAAAAAAAAAAAAGAAAAAAAAAAAAAAAGAAGAGGACAACGGTTTATTGTTCTAAGGGAAAGCCCAGCCAAGATTAGAAGACAAAAGCAAATTATGACAAATAAGCATCCCTCTGATCACTCCCCTAACATGCATAGGAAATACCGAGCCTGACACCTTGGGACGTCCACAATGCTCTGGAGTGTGAGCTATCTGCAAGGCAGCAGCAAGGCTTCCATCGATGGCAAAACATGTCCAAAAGTCATCAGCATTGAGGCCATGCTTGACATCCCTGACTGTTTTGCCTTGTGCCACTTCTGTCTGACATGGGCCATAGCGGGAAAGTGTTTTCCAGGAGTTTGAAATGATGGCTTTGGGAATAGTGTGGGCAGCAGGAGCAGGGCAGGGATCGTCCCCTGCACCGGGCACTGGGGCGGCCGCACGGCGAGTGCTGGGTGCAGGGTTGGGCCCCTCACCCCGAGAGAGACCCTGAGGGGCTGGAGCGTGTCCAGAGCCGGGCACGGAGCTGGGGCAGGGCTGGAGCACAAGTGCTGGGAGGGGCGGCTGAGGGAGCTGGGGGGGTTCAGCCTGGAGAAGAGGAGGCTGAGGGGAGACCTTCTCGCTCGCTGCAGCTGCCTGAGAGGGGGCTGGAGCCAGGGGGGTCGGTCTCTGCTCCCCAGGAACAGCGACAGGACGAGAGGGAAGGGCCTGGAGCTGCGCCAGGGGAGGGTTCGGTTGGGGATCAGGAACCATTTCTTCCCCCAAGGGCTGTCAGGGC